>BQNB010023813.1:700-56901 GCA_026074375.1 Tanacetum coccineum | reverse complement strand
TATATATATATATATATATATATATATACCTATATATATACATATATACATATATATACATATGTATATATTTACATATATATACATATACATATGTATACACGCACACACACACACACATATATATATACATATATATATATATATACATACATATGTATATATAGATAATATGTATATATACATATGTATATATATATATGTATATATATAACATACGTACATATATACATAGGTGTATATATATATATACATATATATATGCATATGTATATATATATATATATATGTATATATATATATATATATATGTATATATATATATATATATGTATATATGTATATACATACGTATATAGGTATATACATATCTATATACATATGCACATACGTATATACATATGCACATACGTATATACATATGCACATACGTATATACATATGCACATACGTATATACATATACGTATACGTATATATATATACGTATACATATATATATATATACGTATACATATATATATATACGTATACATATATATATATACGTATACATATATATATATATATATACGCTGCGATAAATCCATTCCGTGCCTTTAGTTACCATAAATATACCATTTATACTATAGGAAATAGAACGTTTATGTTCGCTAAACATCTTCGAAAAGTTTCGAGAAAAATTATATTTTTTGTCTTTTAGTCGACTTATTAAAATAATAAAATAATAATATTTTATTATTAAAAATAAAATCACGTTTTAAGTAAAAATTCTAAGTATATACTTTTTATGAAATTTCGGCATGACCCGTACGTTTATATGACGTTTTCCAAGGTTATTAGATCTTATTTTCAAACAAATTTCAACATTTCGACACTTTCCAAACAAATTCCAAAAATCACATTTCACGACGTTTCCCCAAATACTTCCTCAAAATGACTTTTAATATATCTTCACAAGTATTTTTTTTTCACTTCCCAAAAGTTCGTCAAAACTCCCAAAACGACTAGTTAACTCTTATTGGGCTTTAAGGCCCAACAAAGGTCCATCAAGGTTTTCATATACCCAAAATACGTTCTAAGCCCAAAACCAAGGCCCAATAGCATATATAAGTCCAATATAATAAGTAACAAAGTAATCCGGACATAATAAGCCCTCCTATAAGCCACGACTTAAAGGGGCTTATTGGGCCGTGAGCCCATAAGCTCTAAAATACATATATTAAGCTTGAAAATAAGCTAATAAGCTACGTATCGCATTTGGTCATCACCATAAACTATAATATTGTTTCACCTGCTACTAAAGTTTACAGTGTGCCCTTCGACTCACCTGCGTGTTTTTTCAATGAAACATTGCATTGGGTTGTCAGATGTGAACTAAATGACATAGTTCAATGTTGTATAATCACATTTGATTCGTACGCTCTAATGATCATCAAAGGTTGTTTAGCTGTGATCTTTGGGGGAGGTCATTGTTCGATTTGGGTGATGAGAGAGTATAATGATGTTGCATCTTGGACCAAGGCTTTCGATATACTGGAAGGAATACTTATGAATGAGGACCATAAGGATTCTATATCCTATAATCATGAAGCTCAGACACGCTTAAGACTTTTTGTTGATTCTTCTTACAAAGTTGACATGGATATGTGCGTCGAAAGCCTTGAATTGATAGACAAAGAGATCGTTGGAGACGACTCATATTTTCTAGAAAGGTGTTTATTATTAGGTGCATTGATTTAAATTAGGATTATCATTGTAATTATTGAATTATAATCATTGGTTTGGGTACATGGTATATGTTAATACTATCTATGCAAAAGTTGCTACTACGTACTTGTTTTGGTCTCTTAATTCATTCTTATTCTTTTTCATTAGCTTTTTGTTTCATTCACTAATTTTATAACAATTTCCAATTAGCGTAACCGTCACTGTGGTTTGACGAAATCACAAGTATAATCCGATCTTTTTTAAAGTGGAGGCATAAACTTTGTTGTGCGATTATCTGTTGGAAAGATATAATCCCATTAATCTTTGTATAATACTTAGTTTAGATAAAAAGCTGTATTTTACTGGTTTGGGCCGCAGGCCAACAAACCCATTAGGTTAGACAGTTAGATTAACATTCGGTTTTATAAAAGATGAAAAGGTACGGCTGTTTGGTTTCTGAAAACCGTCACATCTTTTCATTCACACCGATTAGATTAGTACATATATGTAGGATCATGTAAATCAAAAACTTAACCTTTTATTCATACATATCAGATTCATTTAAAGGGTTCACCCCATTTTCTTTGTTCCTGTTTTTTTATCCCTGAATGTTTGATGATTACACATGATGTAGTTTGATCATATTTAAGGGCTGCAAATTTCCTGGTTCGGGCCAGCAGGCCAACAAACCTAATAGACAGACCCGGAACCTTTATTAGGTTAGAAAGATAGGACGGTTATTTAGTCTAGGGATATACCTTTTACTTTTATTGAAACGGTGTATACCTTCATCAACACAACGATTCATATTGTATATATAGGTCGAAATATATCAGTTTGTAAATCAACCCTTTCAATATTAATATCAGATGTATTAAGGGTTCTACCCCAATCTTCCTTGTTCTTTTATCCTTGAATGTATGATGATTACACATGATGTAGTTTGATCATATTCGATCCTGGAAACATGAATCAGACCTGCGAACACGTGGTATCAGAGCCAAAGGGATCAAGCAACACAACAAATCATGTTCAACCATCATTCAAGAAAACCTACCATGGATGAAAAAGAGGCAGCGGACACAAGAGAAGAAGAAGAGCGATTACAATCGCCATCTCAGTCGGCGGACAAACCACCAGACTAGAGAAGAAGAAGGACCAAGCCTCAAGGAGACAAACTCATAAGAGACGAACTCCCAAACAGAGAAAGAGAGGCGCGGCTAATAAGCAAAGGGAAACAAAGGCTGCTATTCTTGTTGTTGAAAAAAAAGAACACAGAACGTGTTCATTAGAATTCAAACCTGCGTTTTTTAGAGAAGACGCAAATATGGATGCCATATTGAAGAAGAAAAGATGTCAAATTGAAGAAGAAAGATTGGAATCGGTTACAACACCAACCCGGTGGTTAACCAAGAAGAAGACAAGGATTGTCAAGAAAAGAACTATAAGGGTGCCACAATTGAACAAGAGATTTCTGCAAATTTGCAGATGAGGGCTAAGAGAAACCTGCCCCGAAGTCACTATGGCGATCAAAAGGATCAAGTGACTGGACGGACCCTGAAATAGTTAAGAGACATAGAAAACATCAAGCTTTAAAGATTGAAGACATCAAAAACATAAAGACATCAAGAACAAGAAGAAATCAAAGGAACAAGAAGATTGAAGAACACAAAGATTAATAAGATTAGGGGGAATATGTTGGAAAGATATAATCCCATTAATCTTTGTATAATACTTAGTTTAGATAAAAAGCTGTATTTTACTGGTTTGGGCCGCAGGCCAACAAACCCATTAGGTTAGACAGTTAGATTAACATTCGGTTTTATAAAAGATGAAAAGGTACGGCTGTTTGGTTTCTGAAAACCGTCACATCTTTTCATTCACACCGATTAGATTAGTATATATATGTAGGATCCTGTAAATAAAAAACTTAACCTTTTATTCATACATATCAGATTCATTTAAAGGGTTCACCCTATTTTCTTTGTTCCTGTTTTTTTATCCCTGAATGTTTGATGATTACACATGATGTAGTTTGATCATATTTGATCCTGGAAACATGAAACAGACCTGCGAACATTATCGTCGCTGTAATGAGAAATTCAAAACTTTAAAAATGTAGGCACGGTCCTTCTTATGATAATTGCACACCAAAATTCTCCAAAAAAACACCACCATTTTCAAATTTTCAAATTTCTCATTGTGTGTACGCAATTTTTTTTGTTCTACTGTGTATTTGTGTGTATAGTATTCCGATATTTTAGAATTGCCTCATAGTATAGCTTTCAAGTTTAACACAAATTACTATTACACTAGACGAGTAACCGTGCATAGTAACGAGATTTTATAGCTGCAAATAGTTCTGGTGATAAAAAAAGTTTATGGGTTATAAACTAAAAATAATAAAATTTTGAGGATTTTGGATTACACATAATGTTTTTTCGGCTCGACCCGGCGGTTTAACTGGTTGAACCGTTTCCGGTCGAAAAACATGTCAAATTAAACCGGTTTTTATATTTTTTAAACCCGGTTGACCTTGTGGTCGAACCGTTAACTCGACCGAGTCGAATAGAGACCCGACGGGTCAAATTAAACCGGTTTTTATATTTTTGAAACCTGGTTTGACCCGGTTGGACCCGGTGGAAGACCAGGTTGACCCGTTGGAAGACCGGGTTGCCCCAGTGGTCGAACCGGTTGACTTTTCAAGATAAATTAGTTTTTCACTTTTTCACTTTTCAAGAATTGATTAGTTTTCAATGATAGATTAAGTTTTTCACTTTTCAAGAATTGATGCAAAATGCTTTATATTAGTACTAGACGAGTACCCGTGCATAGCAACGAGATTGTATAGCGGCAAATAGTTGTTGTGATAAAAAAAGTTTATGTGTTATAAACGAAAAATAATAAAAGTTTGAGGATTTTGGATTACACATAATGTTTTCCTGGCTTGACCCGGCGGTTTAACTGGTTGAACCATTTTCGGTCAAAAAACAGGTCAAATTAAACCGCCTTCTATATTTTTGAAACCCGGTTTGAAACGGTGAAAAACCGGTTGAGCCGGTGGTCGAACTGTTGAACCGCTAACCCAGTGACCCGGTAACTTGATCGGGTCAAGTAGAGACCCGATAGAATTTCCTCAATTTCCCCTTTTCATATGAAAAGGGTTATGGTTGAATTGTATGTATTCATTGTGGAAGAAAATACTTTTTTTTAACAAGAAGAAAATACTCTTATTTTGCACAAAATATTTTGCAAAAACAAAGAAAACAAAAGGAAATTCTCAATTTCCCCTTTTCATATTTTTTTTTGGGTAAAGGGAACATCGTAAAATATTTCCCCTTTTCATAACAACCACCATAACCCTAACACCCCTGTCACCACCATTTCCGGCGTCGCTCCAGCAATCACTAATCGTCACCAAAGGTTGTTTTCAAACCTCTAACTGTGATTTTGATTTTTGTTATTCTTATGATTTTGAATTTTGATGCTTTTTGGGTTTAATTAAACTGTTTTATTGGTATTCTTTTTAAGTTATTTGAGTGTTTTTTTCAGCTTTTTTGACAAGTGCTTATTTGAGATATTTTGGTGTACTTTGTGTTTTTTAAAGTTTTTTTTTTGTGTGTGCTTATTTGAGCTATTTGAGGGCTATTTATAGGTTTTTGAGTGTTGTTTTCAGCTTTTTAGTGCTTATTTGAGCTATTTAGGTGTGTTTGGGTGCTGAAATGGGTGTGTTTGAGTGCTGAAATGGGTGTGTTTAGGTGCTGAAATGGGTGGGTTTGGGTGCTGAATTTTGTGCTGAAATGGGTGTGTTTTAGTGCCAAAAGGGGTGGGTTTGGGTGCTAAAATGGGTATGATTGTGTTCTGAAATATTTGTTTTTGTGTTTCGAAGATGTCTTTATAATATTTCAAAAGTAAAAAGAAAATTGAGATAGAAAATAGCAACACTTGAACATGCTTTCTAGTTTTGCAAAATCGAAAACACAAACGCGACGCTTTTTCTAAATTTTCAATTGTTTTGTGGATATAACCCCCTGTTTTCCAACTAAACATCACCTAAGATGTTGAAGCTAGTGGTCAAGCTTTTAAGATTTTACTTGATTGACAGTAATAAATACTTCTTTGGATGCATTTGTTGTTAATAATTTTTTTCTACTAAAAGTAACTCATATGCATCTTTTAGTGAGCTTTGAACCCCAAAAGTTTTGGTTAATGTGAGCTATATGCTATATATTAAACACACAATTAAGTGAATAATCTATCTTTAATCATTAGGGTTAAGACGATGGAGCGCGAAGATGAACTACAAATTGATGGTTCTTTAGAATTAGTCAACATGGATGACCATGATACTGAGAACAAAAAACAGAAAAGGGAAGCTGTTGCTTCTAGCTGCCTGGTATGATTTTGCTGGCATGGACAGGCTCATTTACTTCGTATTAGTGGTTGGATTTATGTCTTTTTTGTTATTTTGTTGATGAACTGATCCAACATCCTCGTTATATTTTTATGGTGCAAGGAGCATCAACATGTTATTAATCTGTTTGTATCCAGAACATGATTTGAGCAGTAATTTGCACAATGAAAAATAGAAGAAACTGGCATAACAAGTTACTTCTTATATCCCCTAATCTCAATCTGTTTGTTTCAGGATTCTGACGGTTCTTATGAGTATCTTTGTTCCGAAGTATCTGAGACACCTGTTATAACTGAGAAACCTTTGGTAATTATCTATCTCGGACTATGAATAAAATATATCAACATTCAGTTTTAGAGTCATGTCAACTTGGTACGCTTACTAGTCTTGCTGTGAAAATTTCAACTTTTAGATTATTGAATCACTATATGTTTGAGAAAATGTTGCAGGATCACAATGACGCAATGTCATATCATCTATGTGAAGATTTGATTGATGAAATCTTTATAAGACTACCATTTAAATCCCTTGTCCGGAATACATCTCTCTCCAAATCATGGCGTTCTCGTATTTCTACCCCTAGTTTCATCCGCAAGCACACTCTCAGATCCGCGACAACGCAACTGCATCCACAGAAATATTTTCTTAGAAAACATGTTCAGTACGTTTTACTTAGCATGGGCCGTTCTACAGTATGTGATCTTCTGCATAAAGGATACACTAGCTTAAAATCAGACAATCGCCTTGGTTACTGTTTCGAGATTGTTGGTTCATATAATGGAATAATTTGTCTGTTCAATAAGGGCGTACATTCAATCACACTATGGAATCCTTCAATTAGGCGCAAACTAACCGTCCCCGCTTATCCTTCTAGTTACAAGAGGGTATCATTTGGGTTTGGTTTCGACCCAATCAGTAATGATTACAAGATAGTGGCTATGTCTTACTCTTATTATGAAGATACACAATCTTTTATTTACTCTGTGAAGACAAACTCGTGGAGCAAGATAGTTTCACCTGCTACTAATGTTTATGGTGTGGCCTGTGAGTCACATGATGCGTGTCTTTTGAATGGAACATTGCATTGGGTTGTCAGATGTGAACTAAATGACATAAAACAATGTAGTATAATCACATTTGATTTAAGTACTAATGTTTTTGGCTTCATATCCTTGCCATATCCCAGTTTGCGATTTTACAATCTAAGGATCATCAAAGGATGTTTAGCTGTTATGTGTATGAGTCGTGATGGTGGAAATCATTGTTCGATTTGGGTGATGAGAGAGTATAATAATGTTGCATCTTGGACTAAGGCCTTCCATATATTTGAAGGAATACATATGAACGAGGACCATAAGGATTCGACATGGTATAATCATGAAACTCAGACACGCTCAAGACTTATTGTTGATTCTTGTTACACATTTGACATGGATATGTGCGTCGAAAGCCTTGAATTGATAGACAAAGAGATCGTTGGAGACGACTCATATTTTCTAGAAAGGTGTTTATTATCAAGGTGCATTGATTTAGATTAGGATTATCATTGTAATTATTGAATTATAATCATTGGTTTGGGTACATGGTATATGTTAATACTATCTATGCAAAAGTTGCTACTACGTACTTGTTTTGGTCTCTTAATTCATTCTTATTCTTTTTCATCAGCTTTTTGTTTCATTCACTAATTTTATAACAATTTCCAATTAGCGTAACCGTCACTGTGGTTTGACGAAATCACAAGTATAATCCGATCTTTTTTAAAGTGGAGGCATAAACTTTGTTGTGCGATTATCGTCGTTAGGTTTTACAACGGAACGGGGTCGGTTGACATCGGTGCTAAACCCACTCCCATTAGGCGTTTGAGTTTTGTGTCCCGTGTGTGTGAGTGTCTTATTTTGGTTAGTGCTTGTGTGGCACTGACAGACACAAAAGATACGTGTCACTGTTATTCAAATTTGAAATTTCTCCTTGTATTTACGGAATTTGATATTTCTTTTGTGTGCATTCCGACCTTTTAGAATTGCATTGACTTAAACAGAAATTCCTGCTATATGAGTCAAAATACACACTAGAATAAAAAACCAAGTTGGTTGCATAGAAAAGAAAGTTTAAATTTAACATTCAATTGTAATTTTAGTTGAGTCTAATAGATTATGGTGCAATTTGACCTTGTTCATGATGTACTGATAACCCATTAAAACTGAAACCAAAAAGAGCACAAATCTATGTATTTGATTTCTCTAGGATTATACCGATAACCCATTTATACTGAAACCCAAAAGGCGTAAAACTATACTTAAAAAAAAGCGTAAAACTATGACTTATTGGCGCAAGCAATGAGTTTGGTTCAGAGTATACTGGTCTTTATCAAAGCACGGCTACACAGATCATGGTGAGTAAGAAAAATATTCTATAAATCAAGATTTGGCGTTACAAAGATAAGTAACTACATTCAAGTCGATATTTTCCCCAACCTTTGCGTACGATATGAACCAAGTACACGTATGAATGCAAGGGGTAAGTATATGTTTAGTAAAGATTACTATTTTCAGTTAATCAAGCTCAACCAGTTGAGCTCTTCTTTCTGCAGCTTTCTTCCTTATAAATATCCCCCATCTTAATGCAGCCTTCAGTTTGAGCCAACCAACAACCTCCTTCCCTGAACTTCGCCCGGGCCGTTGTGCATACACTGGGCCCACCTCTGGCTCATGAGGAACATTATAACCATATGAATCATTGTCATAGAGACCATAAGTAGGTCCCGTGGCTCCAACAACCAAGTCTTCTAAGGTAACTTCTGCCATTGTTCATCAGTTTTCCTGCATTTCTGAACTCCTCAAAAGGACTTCCTAGAGAGAAGAGTCTCCAAAGCCTTGTCCTTGTTGGGTCGGCCAATCTGCTGACCATCAAACGATGTTCATTTGTTCCATAGTCGGTGTGGGAGCTTGTTGAAACACTTACATTAGGATCAGAATTTTTAAATGGATATTCAATCGTGTTATGAGCACGGCGGTGAAAGGGAATTTAGTTGCACTAGACTTTGCCATATTTTCGATGGACTCGATTCCAATTATCATATGCTCTTTTCACTAGTGAATCTACTGAAAGCTGTTTAACGAAAGACAACATAACGGATTAGATTATGTAAAAACGATTTAGAAATTTGAGGGTAGAGATGAAGAGTTGTACAGACTTTTTGTTTGATGGTAAGTGATTCAATGGAAGAATTGCCCATCAGCAATAAGACCTCGTAGCTCGTAAATGTGGTTGAAGATAGCACCAGTGGTGTGAGATAAATCGGCATAGTATACATACAGCTTTCCTCCTAAAACACAAGTCTTGGCATGCTCCACTGTATTTTCCCACATCCTATTTGACATCCCACTCCCTAGAATCTGTATTCACTTATGTATTAGTGGGGGTTTATATAGTGATATTGAAGAAACGAGCGATAGCAAATAGTGTTTGCGGTGTGCAGTGTGCTTTTGATGTTTGAAGTTGTAATAATCAAATTTTCATACGTTTAGTAGTTTGGAAAATTTCCGATCATTAAATAAAAACTATTAGATAAAATGACCCAATTTTTTTTTTCTTAAACAAGTTGGAGACGGTCTGCAAAATAGATAATAAGTCTCAAAATGAGGTTGATTATCAATAAATCGAGAATCATCGACCCATATCCAAAAAGTTTTAGAAACTGTTTATTATAAATCAAATGATAAGTTCCAGAACGTAATTTTTGAGTCTGTGTGGCGGTGGGCTCAAATCTCATGGATTAGTCGGCCAAAAGGTCGGAAACCATGGTTACCCAAAAAAAAAAACACCGTGTGTGGATACATAACAAGAATATAAGTGACAGAAGAAGCTTACGTTTCTAAGTCTTTGTGGATCTCTGGCAAGAACACGAAGGAAATCCTCAACGGTTATAACTTCAGATTTCATCAGTTTCTTATGCAGTGCCCCGTCCTTTGCTATTCTATCCAGTCTCCAAACTTCATCATGTAAAGCAGGTGGATAATGTTTCTTGTACACTGCAAAAGTAACATATACAGCCGTCAAACTCATATACTGTGAATGCGTTTATTCATTTTATGTTTAATCTCTAACGGCTCAAACAGGTAAAAATGTTATACTTGGTTAGAGAGCCTTGAAAGAAAAACTAGTTAAAAAGAACACACTCAACAGGCCAAACAAGTCGAAAGTGATACAACACCTACAGTATTTATATTGAATAATATACCTTTTTAACCATATTTGACACACAAAATTTTCCTATAAAATTATTTGGAGAAAATAGTTCAGTCAACCCAACCCGAAAAAAAATACCCGTTTTGACTTCATCATACCCAACCCGCTCGCCGACCCATTTTCCTCCTATATATAATATGTTATGAGAAATCTAAGCTTTGTGATTCATACATTCTCCTCTATGATCTTTAACAGCAAAGGCCTCAGTTTTAGCTTCCCGAATTCTGATTCCAACACAGTATCCAGAAGCTACCTTCAAACCGAGCCTAAATTTTCTGCTTCTAATCCAGCTTGAATTGTCAGTACAAGTAAGATCACCGAGAGTCCCGACTCCTTCATTCAATGTCACTTGTAACTCCCCTGTCAAAAGTGGTCTTTTCCCTTCACGGGCTTTGACTTCATGGCTTTCAAACTGGTCAACGCTCCAGTTTACATCCACTTCTTCATTAAAATCACCTTCTAGCACCACCACATTCAGTTTCGTAGCTGAATCTGGTCCAGTGTGCACCACATTGCCTGTGGTTGCATCTAACAAGACCACGTGAATAGCTGCTCCTTGTTCTCCCTCGACCTTCCCACCTGTAAAGAGATGAGGTGGCATCCTCGTTCTAAACTGAAGCTGCAAAATTTTTCCTTCTGAACTTTGTATCCGCGCTGGCGAAGATCTGGTACGTTGATACATATCATTATAATTTCAATAATCAAGCTTACAGATAGCAAATGTTGAAGACTTGTTCAAAAAAATCCCATAAATAAGTTAGATTCTTGGAATGGGAACATAACATGTTACCTTGCAGCAATTTGACCATAATGGGAACATAACATGTTACCTTGCAGCAATTTGACCATGCCCATTGTTAGTACAAAATTTGTGCTGGGCTTGGTAGCGTGTCGAGTCTTTTATCGGGTCGGGCCTTCAAGCGACTTGGATACCGGATCTTATACTAGAGCAAGAGAAGTGATGATTTTCTGCACAATTAAAAGTAAACCGTTAGCCTTACCGTGGGGACGGACCCCACGATTCAGACTCCGGCTCTGTGAGAGTTAGGTATGTCATTGTCAGAGTTTGTGTCAGATTAGAATAAGAATAATCTGTGTACCTTTTGGATGTATGTGACTCCTATTTATAGGTGTCTAAGTACTAGGTTTCATAGTATTTTCGGGTTATCTTTTGTAGTGGTCGGGTGGTGGGTCCTTGCTCGGCCAAGGGTCCACGTATAATCGTGTTTGCGGACGCGAGTGTTCTTCCGCGGTCAGTATTTGTCCGCGGAGGCGCACGGGTGCGGCTGAGTAGATACTCGCGTGCGTCTTTGAAATATCCGGAGCATGACCCTTGTCGGGCCTAGCAGTCCAGCTATTTGCTGTATTGGGCCTGGGCCCATATACGTATATTATGAACTAAGCCCAGTAAGCTTGGTGCTCATACTATACGTTATCAAGTCCCCCAGTCTTGAGGTTTGTTTACTGTACGTGTGGTTAAATTATTAGCGTGCGGTGAGATTACTAGACCCTTAGGTTCGCGTTCAAATTTTCATTTACTCCTTCTGTTTCTCCCACGGTCTTTGTGCCGTTTTGGCAGTTTATCGTTGGTTACGTGGACTCTTCATGTCCTTTCATCTTCTGCATGATTTGACCGCCTGGGTCCCGCATCCAGTCAGTATCATTATTTTTTACTATGTTTTCGCGCCGTTGATTGGGAAGTGTCCTGGCACGTGTCGTCATCCTACCGTAACCAAACTTAAATATACCATGGGTATAAATAGTTGATTCGTGCTTTACTGTTTCCTTTTTTCATCTCTTTCACTCTTCCGCCATTGCTGATAAATTTTTCATGGTTTTTCTAGTTGAATATGTCCCAATCTTTTGTTCTGTCTTTCTTCTTGATTCAAGTTATCCTCTTTGCTTATCCTTTATTTTGAGGCCAAGTATCTACATCTTATCAATATGTGTTCTTACACAAGAACACCTTGATGTTATTTGTCTAATATTTTGTTTTCCCGAGGAAAGTCCCATCCTCAATTGCCAATGCTCTGATGTAATATGCATAGGAAAGACCAGCTGTAAAGTTGAATGCACACCCGATTCTTTGTTTATGCCAAACTATGATTCCTTTTTCTTACCTTCGTTGTGTCTTTCTTACCATTTCCGCATTCCATTTACCCAATTATCCGTTCTGTATGTTTGGATCTGCCAAGGTTTTCCCATTTTGGATTCTTGTGCCGTGTTTGTATATGAAAAACTGATGTCAGTTTGTTTCGTTTGATTTTTTTAACATAATTACAAAAACGGAAGGTTTGGGTTCACTATGCGTCCCAATGTCCGTATGCCTGCTATTCCAAAGAATTTTGATTCCCATGCTGAAGAATTGGTTAAGATCATTTTTTCTGGGTTGATGGAGTTTGTTTGGTTCTGCTAATGCTCGGTTTTAATTGGTTTCGAGGTTTCCAATATTGCAAAGGATCGAGGCTCCTGCCCCTTCGAATATTATGTTTTCTGGGCGCATGTTAATGCTTTATTTGGCTCACGCCTATCCGTTCTTAGGTTCCCGGAGGGATTTCTTTGCTGGGGTGGAATAAGCAGTTATTTTTTTACCTTCTGAATAAAAGGATAGTTATCCCCCTTTTTTTTGAGTTTGTGGGCGGAGAGGGTTGGGTTCTTTTTCCTGTATGACCTTGATTATTGCTTGCCATTTTCCCTATTTTTTTTACCTTTTCTTTTTTTCTGATTTTTTTTGTAGTGTATGGATTTGAATGCTTTTTCATTCGCCACTGTCGGATCCCCGTAAGGTAATGGTTGTTGAGGAGACCAGAGCTAAAGATGAGAGACCTATTGTTATGTGGCAAAACACGCACCGTTGTGACTCTGCTTCGCTCCGTGTGGTTCGTTCCTCGGAGAGTGTTCGGCCAGTGTGAGAGAGGGGTTTGTTTGAGATTCAAAGTGTGGGTGATGGTGGAGGTCATGGGTTTGATTCCGCCGTTGGCCAGGAAATTGCTGGGCCATCTGTGCCCGTTGCCGCATCTGCTGAAGCTATCGTTCCGAAGCCCCAGCGTTCGAAGAAGAAGAGGGTAATCTATGATAGTAAAGGACTGCCAGTTGCTCCCCATCCACCCAAAAGACTGAGGACCGATTATGGGACTGCTGGTGGTTCCGTTATCGGAGGTAAGTCTCTTAGTGCTTTAAACAGGTTGCTTTAGGATTCTCGCTTAACGGTAGAGCAGGGTGTTGCAGCTCTTCCTACCTTACCCTTATTACTTCTTCCGTGACTGCGCTCTATAGCCTTTGGAGGAGGGTGGAGATGTACTGACTCCGTGACTGGGACCCTCCTTGACGACCATGGTCCTTCTGTCTAAGGTTCGTAGTCCTCTATGATTCATCACATCATTCAGGCGCAATTTGCGGGGGTCCTGAAGTTGTTTTCTTTGCAGGTTATGCTTCCGCATTATGACTGAGGCTATTACTGTTGCTCCACGGTGGCTTATTCCTGCTGACATTAGCAAAGGATAGTTAAGAGTGCTCCGCATCCGTCGTTAAATTGGTTCTTCAAGCTCATCTGAGGGAAAAACGGGGGGGATCGTATCTTTGTTTTTTACTGGGTTGATCGAGAGTAGTGATTTTGATGCGTGGGGGAGCATACGCTTGTTGAGGAGGGGAGTGTAGGGTGCCGGTTCAGAGAAAATTTTGTTCATGATGTGGACGTGTGACCAAGGGTTTTTGTGATGAATGAAGGGGCATTTGTTTGTGCAACATGATTGTTCACTTCACTCCTCCTGCCTTCTTCAAGACTGTCGCGGGATGGAGATGAGCAACTATTTATGAGTTTAATGTGTCACACCGCACGCAACTTGAGTTTTTTGAGCTCTGAAGTGAGGGATGCGTGCGGAGTTAACATCTTGGAGAAAAGGAAATGGAGAACCCTTGCGGAGGAGAAAAGCACTTTGTTGGAGGCGGAAAAAAGAAACAAAAACAAGGAGATTGAAGACTTGATGTATCAACTTTTAGGGCATAGGGAGGAAGTCGCGGAAGTGACCCAACTACCTTGCTCAGGTATCTGGTCTCCGAGGCCACGAGAAACTCTCTTCCGAGCGAGTGAGTTGCTTTGTCAAGGACCGTAACAATTTTCTTGAGCAAGAATGGATTCTTTAAAGCTGAGAGTGACGCACTTGAGGCTGCTAGTGTTGACAAAGATCATTAAGCATTTAT
Source organism: Tanacetum coccineum (assembly GCA_026074375.1). Lineage (NCBI taxonomy): Eukaryota > Viridiplantae > Streptophyta > Magnoliopsida > Asterales > Asteraceae > Tanacetum > Tanacetum coccineum. The sequence continues at coordinate 42,327 of BQNB010023813.1, read as the reverse complement.
GCATTAGGGGAATCTTACCATCCTTGAAGTCCCAGAATCAAAGTCTTGTTGATCGGGTATAGTTTTCCATCCTTAACTATTTTCTTCATAATTTTGTGTTTTCCTCTCTTCACACATATATACATGTATTTCTTAGGTGCATGAGCTGGAGGTTTCTTCCACAGACCTCCGTGAGAAGCTGGAGATGTATGAGGATCTCTTGAAACGGTTAGAGGAATATCAAGATAAACTTATGGAACCCCTCAGGACTAGATTGGCCGAGATTGATACTGATTTCACCCGGTGTTGCATGCGCTTTCAAGAGAATTTCCATCCGCACCTCCTCAACGTTATTGCGGGGCGGAGGTGGTTACTAACTCATGGGATGAAGCTTCTTCTTGTGGGTTATGTGCCATAATTTGATATGAGTACTGGAGGGCTCTTGGCTTTGCTTTTGGTCGTGCTATAGAGAAAGGGATGCAGGAGGGCCTAGCCGCTGGGATTGAGCATGGGCAGGCTGGTAGATGTTTGACTGATCTTGAGGCTTATATTCCTTCTGCGGAGGATGATTTTAATTCTGCCATCCGCGAACTCCGTGACCTTAACTTTCCACTTCTTCAAGAGCTTTCCACTAAGAAGGATGCCAGTACTTGGGATATTATGGATCTTCTCCGTTTGGATGAAGGTCTTGGCTGAGACCTTTAGGTGATGACGTATCTCCAGCCCGAATGCAAGGTCAATTAAATGGTTCCTGTCCAAATCATAAGCAGGATAAAGTCATAATTGGAGCCACAGCCTTGTCTCTTGCTTTGGATATCATGCCCGGTGGGCGAGTGGAGAAGAGGAAAATGGAAAGAATCTATTGGACGTCTCCCCTTTTTGTGAAAGGAGTATTTACGTCCATTGATGATCCTTTATCCGCTGAGGCTTTGCTTGAACCGCCTGCTGAGGTTCCTGCTACTAACGTGTTATCCACTGTAGTCATTGTTCCTCCTGCTGATCCTTCCGTTTCTGTTGAAGACTACGATAATCCGGATTTAGCGGATGTGGTTCCGGAGAACGTTATCCTAGGTTCGGAAAGTGAAGGACAGATTGATGCCTCATCCGGAGATGGCCTTACGTTTTCCCAACTGGATGATGAAGCTAGAGATGCTGTTTTATGAGCGGTATTTATTTTTTTCCCGCGGTCGCATGTGACCTTGCGGTGTTTCTTTTGTAATTAGAATATCCTGATATTTATCGGTTTGTATTTTAAGGTGTATACAGCGGCCGTTATGTGGCCTTTTTGTTGCGGTACTTTTCATGTAACCGACTTTACAACAATTTTTTAGATATATCCGTTGTATATAAATGTTGTTGCTATCTTTTTATATCACGTGTGATACTTTTATTAGGATAGTCTTGTGAATATTTGTGGGTTATTCTCCCGGCGCCGGGCTTGCAATACTTCTTACGCGCCTGAGCTAATTTTGAGGTTGCTCAACCCTTATTATATCGGAATAATATTCTTGTGGAGCATGGCTCCTTGCATGCATGTTTTCACAATTAATATAACTTTGCAAAGTAAAGATAATTTAGAATTTAAAACTTGTGAGGGTAGCTAATCCCCACTTTTTCATTGAAATTCAAAATATTTCAGATGCGTATAAATACAGAATCATTTTGCCTTCGGAGCATCGTGTGCCGGCGCGAAAATTCTTACAATTTCATGTACTATAAACATTTTTTGAGTACTTATGTTTTCCACGTCCTCGGATTGATGTCATTTCCTTTGCTGGCTTTGAGTTTGTATGCTACCATTCCAAGGACCGCTTGAACTTCGTTATGGTCCTTCCCAATTTGGGTTCCAAGTTTACCTCTGTTCCTGGAGCATGACTGTGCTTCATTGCCTGCGGATGACCATATCACCAGGCTTGAAACTTGTTCGCGGACTCTTGAGTTTAAAATTTTTCATCTTTTTCTTTCGCTTTTTGCTTCTTGTATTGCTGCTTGCTCCTTTTTTCTTCTTGAGGTTCCACAATTGATTCCCAGAGCTTATGTTTTGGCTTGATCTATCTCTGCGGTAGCGAAGTTTGTTTGGATTGCCTATTTCTGCCGTGATGACAGCTTCGTCGCCGTATGTCAATGACGAAGGTGTTTCTTGTTACTTGATTTGTCATTGTACGGTGAGCCATAGGACGTTGCTGGAAAGTTCATCTATCCTATCCTGCTTCTTTCATCAAGCCTTGCCTTGATTCCCTTCTCCTAGACTTCTATTTTTGCTCTTTCAACTAGACCATTTGCTTGTGGGTGTTTCACGGAAGCGAAGTGTCTGGCGGATGCACAGTTTCTCACACCAATCTTTGAATGGATTGTCCGGAACTGTTTTCCATTGTCTGATATGATCTCTCCTGGGAGGCCAAATCGGCAGACGATGTTATCCCATACGAACTTCTTTACTTGGTTGCCGGTGATGGTTGCGACAGCCTTTGCCTCGATCCATTTGGTGGAAATAATCGATGGGCCTACAATTAAGAATTTTGACTTTAACCGGTCCTTCGGGAAAGGTCGGCTATGGTCGATCTCCATTATAAAATGGATCATGGGAGCAGTGATGGGGGGTCGTCAAGTTCTGCTGCGGATTTCTTGGGACGGGACGGTGTATTTGACAATCATTGCATTCCCTTATCAAGTTCCTTGCATCTATATGCATTGTCGGCCAGTAGTATCTGTTTGGATTACTTTAGCGACTACAGGATCCTGGACCGGTGATTGCATTGCTGCACGACCCCTCATTGTATTTCTTTATGACATAGTTCGCTTGAAGTGGTCGGACGAACCGAAGCCTTGGTCTAAAAGGATTCTTGTACTAGGTTTCCGTGTTCATTGGCATACTTGGCTGCTTTCCGTCGTACCGCTCTGGCCTTCTTTTTATCCTCCGGAAGGATTTCTTTTGTCAGGTATTCTTGTATGGGTGTCATCCATGTATTTCCCTCTTCTTCTACTATGTCGAGAATTTCCTCTTCGTTTATGGACTTTTCCTTAAATTTCTTCCACTAAGCACCTGTTTGTTTTAAGTATGCGCGGAACGCTTGTGGGAGCGATCTTGCTCAGGGCTGCGTCCGCTTTCTTGTTATCACTTCGCGATATTTGTTTGATTGAAAATTCCTTGAAGTCTTTGCCAGGTGTTTTTACTTGTTTAAGTTATTGGGACATTGTGAATCTTTGGGATATAAGAGCCATTGACTTGATTGGCCACGAAGTCTTGAGTCAAACATTTGCTGCAAGTTCTGTATTGCCCATTTTTTTCTGCGATCGCGAGACCGGCGTATAAGTGCCTCATATTCGTGCTCTTCTTTGTATAGTGGCATCGAATAATCTAAACCTCATGGCTCTATGTGAATTCTTCCCATTCCGGATTTATTAGTATCAGGACCTGCCACGAGCCGTCTACGCAGAACGTGCCGTCTATGGAACACACGTTTCCACTGGCTCCGGAAGTACCTCTCCGGCTTCTGCATAAGTTCGTCCGGAGACTCTTCTTCCGGTCGTTCCACAATAAAATCCGCCAATATTTGGCCTTTGATTGCAGTCCTTGGTCTGTATTGGATGTCGTATCCTTCTAATTCGAACTTCCATTTCAGCATTCTTCCCGATATTTCCGAACTTGATAACAGTTGCTTTATCGGTTGACTTGTTATTACGACGACCGTGTGTGCCTGGAAGTATCTTTTTAGTCGTTTGCTTGCACTGAGCAAGGCTAACACAACTTTTACCATTGGGGGTGTATTGTTTACTTACAGGGGCCTCGTAGAGGTGCGGTTACAAAATATACTGGTATTGCCCTGCCCTTCTCTGTCCGTATCAAGGGGACGCGCTGATAGATTCTTTTGCTGCAGCCTTGCATTATATGATTAAAATCTTCCAAGTTCCCTTGGAGCGGTAAGTGTTGGGAGTTCTGCAATAAGCTTTTTCATTTGTTTGAAGGCCTCTTCGGCTTCTTGTGTCCATTGAAAATCGCTCTTTTTGTGCAGTTTTTCAAGGTTTTGAAAAAAGGTAACGACTTTTCTGCTGATTTTGACAAGAATCTGTTTAAATTTCTTAATTTTCATTATAGATTTGCACGTCCTTGATGCATCTCGGGGATGGCAAGCTGAGGACCGCGTCCGCTTTATCTGGACATGCTGTCAACCGTTGTGCTTACTTTGTAGCCTAAGAAACCCTTCTTCCTGCATTCGAAAGGGCAATTCTTGGCGCGGGTTCAATTCTGTTTATATGTTCGAAGGGGTTTTGAATGTTTCTGTTATGTTCTGGATGGATTTCTTCTTATGTTTCGGATCTTTATACCAGGTCATCGACATGACCTCCAGGTTGCGTCAATTTGCCCTTTGGATATGCCTTATACACTAATCGTTGATATGTTGGATCCCGGGCAATTTTTTAGAACCGGTATCGGCATTTTGAATAGCAAATAATCCTTGGCTGTTATGTTCGCGTTTTTTTTCATCCCTATTTTTGCCATCTTAATCTGGTTGTATCTTTGTTCGCATCCAAAGAAAACATTTGAAAGGAAGTACCCACAGAGGGACTCACCTTCCCGTCTATTTCCGGCAATGGATACAATCTTTGGGGCTCAGCGTTGTTAAGAGTCTTTGAAGGTCCATCACACATCGCCAAGTTCCGTCATGTTTTTTGACCATTACCGGATTAGGTTAGCCAAACTGTGATAATGGACTCAACTCATTTATTCCAGCGTCCACTAATTTTTCATTTTCTTAAATTGCTTTATTTTTTCGGTGCCTGTCTCCTGTTTTTTTGCCTGACTGGTGATATCACCTCCCGGATTATTCAAGCTGGGTATATTCAAGTTCGCGATGTTTCGTGGGTCGCCAGGAATTGCTAGGCTTCCAGGCGGAAAATATCCAAGTAGTTTTGTTTTCAGGCAAGAACATTGTTCTTTGCGTCCTTTTTTTGTCTTTATGTTGATCTATGGCCACAGTCATGTTCAGGGTTACTCGGATGGATAGCTATATTTATTTTCTCTTACACTACTTTTTTTGCTGTGGGAGGCTGGATGCTAGGTCCGGAGAATCATGCAATTCCATAGGGATGGACTTACTACTCTGTATCGTTACGTGCCGCCTTCAACGGGAAATTTTCAACATCCGTGTGCGTTGATGGTACATCGCTCGGATTTTTTTTATGCCCGGCCTGTCTATTATTGCATTGTGTTGGGATGGTGACCTGATGACCATGAAGTTCATCCAAGCGGAAGTGGAGTGTGCTTCATCACCTATTTTTACTAGTAAGGCAATATGAACCTAAACTGGTCAAAATGGTCTCTCCGCTGAATACTGATAATGGTGAAGTGGTGGCCGAAACCATTTTGATCCCTTACCTCCTTGCGGAGCTTTACGAAAAAATAGCAATGCTCATACAAGTCTTCCCAAGATGCTCCACCGTTAGTCATATATACCCTATGAACAAAGTGTCCGCCCATTTCGACTTCGATGATCTCGGGCTTTCCCGTCCGTCGTCTTTACTTTAGCAGGTGGGGGAAGACATTGCTGTCTCCGGCAGAGAAGCTCTGGGTAATCCTTGGCTTGGCACTCGTTCCCTTGTTGGGATTCTTCAGTATAGTCAAAGGTTTATCTTTCTGGAGCGATTCCCTTTTTTCGGTGGCTTTTGGCTTGTCATTCTGCTTTAATTCCTTGTATTGCAATTGTGACAATTCTTCCCGGCCTTGATCATCTCAATCTATTTGTTTTCCTCAGATGTATACACTCGTTCGTGTTATGTCCTGTATCTGAATGGAATTTGAGTACTTGCTCGGATCCCTTTTTTTGACCGGAGTTACCATTGGGGGTGGAGCTTTGAACTTTCCTTTCTCCAGAGCAAAAATTTCTTTTGGTGTTTTAGTGAGGAGCGAGAATCTATCTGGCTTACGATCCGGTCTTTGCTTATTTTTGAAAGACTTTTTTGAAAAGATGGTTTGTCCCCTCCCTCATGAGGTTTCCTATGATGTAGATGCTTTCCTTCGACCGGTGACTGAGTGCCAGCAACTCCCCATTGTAGAGAAAAGACGTTGTCGTTCTGTACATTCTCGTCCACAGATCTCGGGATTCTTTCATATAGACGCTTAATTAACCCAGGGTAAGTTATTCCGTGCATGAACCCAGAGATTCGCATGCATTCCGGAGCACCTTCTACGTCAGGACTTCTGCCTTATATTCTTTCCATGTGACATTCCCTCCGTTAAATTCTGAACGACTCTTTGATTGATGTGATTGTATCCTCTACCGATCTTTGATATGGCTTTGTTTATTGAAGTAATTTTCCCTAAAAGACTTGTCCTTAGTTATTCGTTAGCTATCAACCGAATTCTTTTGGTAACTTGTCAAACCAGTAACTTGGCATTCCCGGTTAGGTTGGAGTTGAACATGTGACACCATGTCGGCATTGCCCCACACTTCTGTTTTTGAGGTCCGATTTGAAATTACTTTAGGTAGATCTTCGGATCTCCGCTTCGTCGTATGTTTTGACATGGCTGGGCATCCTAGTTCTCGTAAGACTAAAGTGCCGGATCCGTAGTGTGAAAGGATTTCTTTCCTCACATGTCCAGGGCTGATAGAGATCGTCTTCATAGGTGTTTGATTTCTGCCTTCTTGACTTAGATTTCCAGTGACCTCCTTCACTGTCCTCACTTTCTGAGTATTGGCTAGTCATACGGGATTTTTGTTGATGCCTTCTTGTTTCAACTTCAGTTCCCAGTCTATTAAACACGCCTCTTTCTTTCCGCGGCCGGGGCTGCGGTGAAGGGGATCTGTTCTTCTTAAGTCTTTTGAATACACTGGCGTGCGGTGATGGGCTTCGGGATACTGTCTCCGTGCCTTCGTCTAGGTTTGTCTCGGGCGGTTGGTGTCTTGGATTCAGAGTAGTGCGTTCTCATCGTAGATCAATTGTGCTTTTACCGCCTGTTTGAGTTTGTCTTTTTTGCTCTCTTTTTCTTGTTTACAATTTTTTCAGCGATGAGTGGCAAAAGTTGATGGTAATTTTTGTCGCACATTTCCCTAAGAATTTCGTCAGACATGGGTTCCTCAAGACCCGGGGACCATTTCTTCCCCCTGTGTTCCTCACGGCGGACGTGGGATTGTTTGTGATTTGTTCGTGAGTGCTCATGGCATGGTTTTTTAAGGAAACGTGGTTTGCGTGGCCTGGTCCCACGGATGCGCGCCATTGTTAGTACAAAAATTCGTGCTGGGTCTTGGTGCGTGTCGGAGTCTCTTATCGGGTCAGGCCTTCAAGCGACTTGGATACCGGATCTTATACTAGAGCAAGAGAAGTGATGATTTTCTGCACAATTAAAAGTAAACCGTTAGCCTTACCGTGGGGGACTGACACCAACAGATTAGGACTCCGGCGTGAGAACGTAAGTCATTCAATTGTCTGAGTATGTGTCAGAACGCGTGTGCCCCCATAGGCTCACATATTTCTAGCCGTATATTTATTTATGATATGGACATATCCCAACACTAGCACCACCACATTCAGTTTCGTAGCTGAATCTGGTCCAGTGTGCACCACATTGCCTGTGGTTGCATCTAACAAGACCACGTGAATAGCTGCTCCTTGTTCTCCCTCGACCTTCCCACCTGTAAAGAGATGAGGTGGCATCCTCGTTCTAAACTGAAGCTGTAAAATTTTTCCTTCTGAACTTTGTATCCGCGCTGGCGAAGATCTGGTACGTTGATACATATCATTATAATTTCAATAATCAAGCTTAAAGATAGCAAATGTTGAAGACTTGTTCAAAAAAAACCATAAATAGGTTAGGAGTTATATGTGGCTACATGTCTGTAATAATGGGAACATAACATGTTACCTTGCAGCAATTTGACCATGCCCATATCTAGTCAAAGCACGCTCCACTTCTTCGCTTACCTATTTTTCAAGATAGATTCTTGATAAGCAAATCTGTATGTCTGTAACTATATTGTAGACTAAAAAACTATTCAGTCTAAGGAACTAAAGTAGCAATTTACATTGAATTTGTTAAAAGAAACAAACTTCAACAAATTATTATGGATTCTACTAGTAAAATGTAAAGGACAATATAATAACAGTTTACAACTTACGATTTTCCGAAAAAGAGGCTCTAAAGATGAGGTAAGTCTTTCCAAGCTATCAACCTTGAGAGCTTCCACAATTACACTGTACGAGAAAAAAATAGGGAAAACTCAATGTTTTCAGCTCAAAATCATATGAACATTTGCACTCATCACATCTCAAATTTATAATACAAAAGACTTGCAAACATGAACTTAATGTCTAACAAGTCCAATAACAAACCTATCATGGGCCAAGCCATAAGATCTACGATGTTCAACATTCTCTAAAAGGTTTAAATGTACACCTTTTGGTGTCGACCGAACCTTCCCCAAGGACCAGCCCCAAGCAATGTTCAGTTGTTTCATGCGAACTCGGGATGTTTTAGGGGTGTTTGGGATTGCTTATCAAAACTGCTAATTGCTGAAATAAGCAGCTCTGAAGACCAAATCACCCTTAGGTTCGCGTTCAAATTTTCATTTACTCCTTCTGTTTCTCCCACGGTCTTTGTGCCGTTTTGGCAGTTTATCGTTGGTTACGTGGACTCTTCATGTCCTTTCATCTTCTGCATGATTTGACCGCCTGGGTCCCGCATCCAGTCAGTATCATTATTTTTTACTATGTTTTCGCGCCGTTGATTGGGAAGTGTCCTGGCACGTGTCGTCATCCTACCGTAACCAAACTTAAATATACCATGGGTATAAATAGTTGATTCGTGCTTTACTGTTTCCTTTTTTCATCTCTTTCACTCTTCCGCCATTGCTGATAAATTTTTCATGGTTTTTCTAGTTGAATATGTCCCAATCTTTTGTTCTGTCTTTCTTCTTGATTCAAGTTATCCTCTTTGCTTATCCTTTATTTTGAGGCCAAGTATCTACATCTTATCAATATGTGTTCTTACACAAGAACACCTTGATGTTATTTGTCTAATATTTTGTTTTCCCGAGGAAAGTCCCATCCTCAATTGCCAATGCTCTGATGTAATATGCATAGGAAAGACCAGCTGTAAAGTTGAATGCACACCCGATTCTTTGTTTATGCCAAACTATGATTCCTTTTTCTTACCTTCGTTGTGTCTTTCTTACCATTTCCGCATTCCATTTACCCAATTATCCGTTCTGTATGTTTGGATCTGCCAAGGTTTTCCCATTTTGGATTCTTGTGCCGTGTTTGTATATGAAAAACTGATGTCAGTTTGTTTCGTTTGATTTTTTTAACATAATTACAAAAACGGAAGGTTTGGGTTCACTATGCGTCCCAATGTCCGTATGCCTGCTATTCCAAAGAATTTTGATTCCCATGCTGAAGAATTGGTTAAGATCATTTTTTCTGGGTTGATGGAGTTTGTTTGGTTCTGCTAATGCTCGGTTTTAATTGGTTTCGAGGTTTCCAATATTGCAAAGGATCGAGGCTCCTGCCCCTTCGAATATTATGTTTTCTGGGCGCATGTTAATGCTTTATTTGGCTCACGCCTATCCGTTCTTAGGTTCCCGGAGGGATTTCTTTGCTGGGGTGGAATAAGCAGTTATTTTTTTACCTTCTGAATAAAAGGATAGTTATCCCCCTTTTTTTTGAGTTTGTGGGCGGAGAGGGTTGGGTTCTTTTTCCTGTATGACCTTGATTATTGCTTGCCATTTTCCCTATTTTTTTTACCTTTTCTTTTTTTCTGATTTTTTTTGTAGTGTATGGATTTGAATGCTTTTTCATTCGCCACTGTCGGATCCCCGTAAGGTAATGGTTGTTGAGGAGACCAGAGCTAAAGATGAGAGACCTATTGTTATGTGGCAAAACACGCACCGTTGTGACTCTGCTTCGCTCCGTGTGGTTCGTTCCTCGGAGAGTGTTCGGCCAGTGTGAGAGAGGGGTTTGTTTGAGATTCAAAGTGTGGGTGATGGTGGAGGTCATGGGTTTGATTCCGCCGTTGGCCAAGAAATTGCTGAGCCATCTGTGCCCGTTGCCGCATCTGCTGAAGCTACCGTTCCGAAGCCCCAGCGTTCGAAAAAGAAGAGGGTAATCTATGATAGTGAAGGACTGCCTGTTGCTCCCAATCCACCCAAAAGACTAAGGACCGATTATGGGACTGCTGGTGGTTCCGTTACCGGAGGTAAGTCTCTTAGTGCTTTAAACAGGTTGCTTCAGGATTCTCGCTTAACGGTAGAGCAGGGTGTTGCAGCTCTTCCTACCTTACCCTTTATTACTTCTTCCGTGACTGCGCTCTATAGCCTTTGGAGGAGGGTGGAGATGTACTGACTCCGTGACTGGGACCCTCCTTGACGACCATGGTCCTTCTGTCTAAGGTTCGTAGTCCTCTATGATTCATCACATCATTCAGGCGCAATTTGCGGGGGTCCTGAAGTTGTTTTCTTTGCAGGTTATGCTTCCGCATTATGACTGAGGCTATTACTGTTGCTCCACGGTGGCTTATTCCTGCTGACATTAGCAAAGGATAGTTAAGAGTGCTCCGCATCCGTCGTTAAATTGGTTCTTCAAGCTCATCTGAGGGAAAAACGGGGGGGATCGTAAGATTTGGGAACCTTGAAAATCGACATGTTGTAGATAGGAGTGGAGCCAAGAACCGATTTAAGAAGGGTCGCGTGTATATAAATCAAATACCACGTTAAACCAAACAAGTTACCAAAGTATATAACCTCTATGGTATGCACACACTACACGTCACTAAGATACGCTAGGATGCTAGTCCTTCCTTCACGAATAAAACAACCGAATACGATGTTCTTGTTTTGGTATATGTCATCGCACGTTCGAATCTCACAAGGGATATAAATCCCATCGTCAAATCAATCTTACATAGGCATGCATAGGAATATAACTATTATCTTAATACATTCGCATGCACAACATGCATATATGTATTGCATGATTATAATACATAGGAATCAGAGAATAAATATAATAAATATGTCAATTCATATGCATCGATTGACATGTTAGGGATATTATTAGGCGTGTAATTTATGAAGCCTTAGGGTGTTTATATAGTCTCAAAACTTGTTCTCCAAGTTAGATTAGAACACCTCCACAAGTTTCATAAATCGACACTTTCCTCCCTTGCTCTTTCTTACTCGATCGGTCACACAACCATGCACCCTACGGGTTTGGTTTTTGTACTAACAAGTCCCTTACTTGTTAATATCCATCTATTAATTACTTATAACGTCTAACGTTGCAATTAAAGACCGTTTAATTATTTCGTGAAACATATTAATATAATTAATAAAAATATTAATTACATTAATAAGCGTATCCTCTGTGTAAACGCGTGTGCCCCCATAGGCTCACATATTTCTGGCTGTATATTTATTTATGATATGGACATATCCCAACAGCTCCCACTTGGACATGTCACAAATAAATATAACAACATTGGTAAGCGTCTAGCAACACGCCAATGTTCCCAGAAATACATGAGTGTACTTTCGTAAAGTCACAGTTAAATGATTTAAGTATTTACAATCTCTTTGTTTCCGATACCGTGTTAAAAATGAATATGGATCTAAGCCATTCCATTAATTAACGATTTTGTTTCTCGTATATATGATTAATCTAGATTACCAAAAATTATTGAGACATATCTACCTGAGTTTTTTGGTGCGGCCACACATACATCTGATTAATACTACGAGGGGCCCAGTAGTATCATACTTTAACTATTGAAGGAACAAATTCTTTATTGACTACAAGTGTCAAGTCACCATGCTTCACAATCACTCCTGAAATAGCCCTTATTAATTACCCATGTTTCGGGATAACTTAAACTAGATCAAGAAGGATTATCCACATATGCAAGACCTACTTGCATCTCAAGTCTAAGGATTTAGTAAATTAAAATCACTTACAAGATTCACTTAATGACGCCGATCCATAAAGTAATAATCTTGTTAGTTGGGGAAGTCCAATATTCATCTTATGAATATCATGTGAGTTTGGCGGACACATCCTTTAATATCTAAGATATCACCAATCACTCAGATTTGTCTTAGTTCAACTATATTCCCATATTGTTGATCGACAATGGACTAATTTAGAATAATACATTTATTATTCATGGATTTAAACATGCAAATATAGGACACAATTTATATTAAATATAACCCACATACCTCGTATCATTATCATTAATAAAATTGTCTATAACATCCCTTATCCAAATACTAAATAGATCAAATGCATGAAAATTCTAGTTGACAAATCATGCTCAATGATACGACAATGTATTGTTGACAAGGCTTAGATTTCATAATTCCAACTAGCTTTGATCTTTAGGAATTTTGAGAATACTTATTTCAAGAATTCAATTAATGAAGTTCTTGAATATCTATGATGATTGTTTGTTTATACAAATATCTCAATATTAACACACTATATCTCATAAGGTGTGTGACATCAACTATTGACAACAATCATCTTTCGCAGCTTCTAAAAGTGTAAAGTATTCTTATTCTTTAACGTATAATGCAACTATGCTCTCAGTCGAGCACAATTAGTCCACATGGTCTTCATCAAACATGAAACCATACCATAACTAATATTGAGTGTCATCTCAATTAAATTTAGCATCCGTGTACATAAACATCCCCATGCCTTTATAAATCACGTAAAAACAATGAATATTCTCTTATAATGTTTGGACCTCATGAACTCAAATTCATTGGTTTATTTCTATTGCACAACAAATTATTGCAATTTATATCCTTAAATTTTTATTACTATGGATAAATCCATAATCTAAGAAGATTTCCAAATCTAAACATATTCTATTAAAATATTCAATTCATTTGATTATCTATATAACTTCGATTTAAATACCATTCGTTGTCAAATCATCTTGCATTCAATGCATGATACAACTATTTCATACACAATGTGGTTGTACATAACGAATCCTTTAGTCTAACTCAAGATTTCATTCATGTTCTATCTTATCAAAAGATATGTATCCATTGAGACTTTCTAAATGGTATGTCAAATTGTGTTAGATTTATATACCACATATGTTTATTGCAATAAACATATTATTTCAAGGTTGTATATGTAATTTCCTAAATCTTTCAGGTGAAGGAAACTTGAACATAATACTCCCACTAGCTTTTAGGAATACTCAGGAGTTATCTTTATTTAACAATAAACATAACATTATTCTTCTAGATGCTTGCAACGATCCATACTTGGATTCTTGCTGTTTGTACACTTTATAAAGATTATATGAATTCATAAACTCCTTTGATTACTAACCGTCCTCGCAAAAGCAATCATTCAAGGAAGAGTTTTAAATTCTATTGTCATATTTCATCTATATGACACTTTTTTAGTATGACATATCCATCCATCCTTTATATAATTAATGAACATAGAAAGAATATTTAATCACAATCAATTGCTTGAGTATGATTAAAATCCTATCATAATGTATGCATTATGTATGTGTACAACATTGCCCTTATGAGTTTGAAACCAAGAACATAACCTCTTGGGTTTTTTCTCTCTTTTAAAACCCATTCTAACTTTACAGTTTAACTGTTTAGTTAAAGATCAATCAAGTTCCAAAATTGATTATCTTGTGGATAGCATCTTAACATTCATAGTTTGAGTCATTTGTCAAATTCAAAATTCAACAATGCATATTAATGGTTACACCATGAAATCGAATTCAAAATTCAATAATGCATCTTTAACAGGTTCCCATGATCCTGTGACTCATATTCCTCAATATTGATATATAACATTTATCCATCAAGTATTTGATATATCCTTGCGGATCTATGAACGAGTATCATATCATTATAAGGTTAAACATTTACATATAAAGCCTCGATATGATATTTACTAGTGTATTTAGAAGGTTATGTATTTTGTATTTTATATCTCTTACGTTCTAAACGCTCCCACTTTCTTTTTTGTAATTAAAAACTCTTCTATAATTACTTAGCATGTAGAGTAACAATAATTTGTTCTCTTTTTGGGACATTACAAGATACACTGATAGTTGCTGAATCTAGGTTTTAATATCACTCTTCATAAGAATTTTAACAAATCTAGAACTTTAATTTTAAGACAATGTGAATATCAATTCCAATAATCCTATGATTTACGTCTTATTAACCTTCTAGGTTGGAGTCTTATTGAGTATATATAAGACATACTTAATTTCAAACCTTGAGAGATTTGGTGGTGAAATATTTAAGTTATCAAAATCAAATAATTTGATTCAATACTTTAGACATACCATAAAAGTGGTATTCTATAAGTAATTTCATTGTGAGACTTTATCACAATCTTTTAAATAACTTAATACTCTTTAGGTCACATACTTATCAATTTTGTCAAACAAAATTGAATATATAGTATTTAAAAACCTATTTGCATGCAATAATGTATACGCGCTTTAACTAGTTCTAGAAATATATCCAGGTTTAACTGTACATTATTTTGCCTTTGAACAATTCAAGGACTTTTTTCATGTCATAGCAAAAGATATCACCTTACTTATGTTATAAGTCTTTCCACTTTAAAGGTCTTCAATGTTTATTAATTTACATCTTTAAACATAAACTATTTTTAACTAAGTAATTTTTGATCGCTTACTTTATGTTATAAGACTTGTAGCAATTAACGGACTTAATGTTTATTATTTTTACATTAAAACTTTAATCTATATAACATAAAGTAATATGACGTCAAACTCTTGGCTTTAGTAGTTAATTCAAGTTAATTCAAGATTATACATTTTTTTGACATTTCAAAGAGCCCACATAAACCATTTAATTGAAGTAGTTTATATTAAGATTACTCTCTTAATTTGGACATTCAAAACACACATAAACATGTTACCTTGTTAAGTAGTCTTTAATTCATATCCTGAATATTGTTTCTTACCTTTAACGGTGATGGGGCCACAATAAAAAGAGAACCTTTAATCATATCGTTATTGTCATGTGTTGTACCTTGCACACAATAAAGATTTCTCCCACTTGTGCATGACACAACATCATATATGTAGTCAAACCACACGACATTCGTTTATTTATACAGATAATATGATAGTGTCACAGATATTATCTTTACAAGTAGATACAGAACCACTTTGTTTAACAAGAAATAACACTTAACTATCCTTAAAAACATAAGTATCTATAGTCAGAAAATTATATATTATCTCAAGATAAACAAGAAATAATCTAGGTTACTACCAAGATAAAGAACCTTGTAGCTCCCATTGAATTCGACAGCATCACATGAATGTCTTGTTTAGAAATAATCTGGATGCTCCCACTGGATTTGACAACATTGCAAGTGTTCCATAACCAGTGAAAACAAATAGTGATCTATTTATTTCCAACTCTATTTGAAATCTAAATTAGTAACATTTACTTGGATTTTAAAAGTTTTCTATGCGATGAGGGACTATCCATCATGTTATTGATTAACTTGAAATCGGCATGCAATTTCCTCCCTTATAATTGTTTAGACCAACAACTAGATTATTTATCCCTAGTTTGCCTTTATAATTTTGCGGGAATAATGGTATTTTTTTAATCAAGACTCAATAAAACTCTTACATTAAGATTGTTACCAATTGATAGCTTTAAGAAACCCATATTCTTAGTTATCATATGTCCCTTATATCTTTCAAAAGTATTCACCATGAAAATCTATATGAAAATTTAAGTCATGCAATATACTTAACTTTTAGCCTTGCTATGAGTTTGAGTTTACATATAGGACAATTCCTACATTTTCCTAGTATAACTTTTCGGAGCAAGAAAAAGATATTAGGAATGAGTCTCATGTTCTCTTACCAAGGAAAGGAGTCTCCGGATTTGCATTCATTGATAGAAAACAAACCACAGTTTACGGTTTTATCGTTGCAATTAATACTTTTAGTAGAATGGCAAAATTAATTTAGTTTTTCGCCGATAAATTAATCCTTGAAAAAATTAACTTCTCACGTTTATTCAGATAAACAATTAATTTTCTATGGTTGGCCCCAAATTGACAAACCAACCACACATCTGTTGATCTGTCTAGGGATGGTGTATTCAAAATGGTCATCAACGATTGATTAGTTCACAACTATTGCAAATACTAAACCATATGCGGACCTACTTTATTACAATAATATCTAGTAAGCATGTATCAATCCCTTCTATGTGCGTGTTAATAGGTTAACCACACAACGCTAAGTCGTCCAATCAAAAACTATGATTAGTAACAACTTACCGTTCTCACGTAAAACGTAATAATCACCTTGAGATTGCATATCTACCACACGTATAGCATAGTAAAGAGCAATCTACAAGTGTTTTTACAAATTGGATGGCAACTACTTTGTTTGAAGGGGTATTTTATTTGAGTGTCAAATATGTTGCGAAGAAGCATGCATACATCTTTCGTATATAGTTTTATTAAAACTTAATTCTTAATTAAGTTTCATTATTACGGTATCACCTATTATCATCGTATCAAATACATAAATAGTGAGACCTTAAAATTGACGATTCAACGTATCTTTAAATATAAAGATTTGCTTTTTACCGCGGGTAAAATTTAATAGAATTGATTAGAAATCATTCAAACCCTAGACCATTCGCGGCTTCCTACATAGTATGCAAGGTAAGGAAACTACAACGTAGTTAGGTATTATAGGGTAATGGTGTCTACAAGACCGAAGTCCCGATGAGTCTCCCCGAACCTTATCCTTGCAACTAGATAGTACTTTTTCAAATTACGTCATTGATAAAAAAATAAAACTTTAATTTAATGAATACATTACAAACTATAAATTGCTAGTCTAGTCATGGAAGATTTTATATCGGATGTAAGCCGAATCCACTTTTGACCTTTTCCATTAGATAGTCCATAATAAATCTTATTTCAATAATCATTAGTCATGTTTATATTTGTTTTTCGAAAAACCCTTTTATTTTCTCACAAGTCAAACTTAAAATAAAACAACATAAACACAAAACTAATACATATAACACTTATTTTAAAAGAAACACTTAACAATTAAGTCATACAAATATCCATTATGATTCTAATTATCTAATAATTAAAACATGTATATATTCATATAAGGCTCATTCGTTCTAAAAACTCCGGCCACATCCATCGATATAATCGATTGCGTAAGCCATATACAAATATATACCACATAGCACATAAAATTTAAAACAACCTTTAGGCCCCATCAAGACATAGCTAAGGTCTTCCCTACATTTTAAAGTCGTGGATGGAAACCACATAAATTTAATGTCTATGTTTTAATTCTTGATCATCATATTTGCAAAAAACTCTTTTAACAATTAACAAGATTTATATCACATATCCCTCCATGATAAATTGCATGTATTTATCATGGACGCCGAATTAACAATTAATTTGAACCAATCAATTAACAATTAAATCAAGATCATATATATCTTAGATCGATTCCATGGTAAACTTGTTGCTTTTATCACGGATACTAAATTAACAATTTATTAACAATTATAAACCGATCAAATTATACAATTTAAACTATAGATTTTAACATATAAATTAACATACAACCTAGAATTCGTTTATGATTTTTATAAACCAATAAAAATTGAATCTTGATGCACAAAGATCGAATCTTTATGCATAAAACGCCCAATGGGCTTAAAAAATTAATCAAGAACCCTAATTATTTGTCCAATTTTATTCCTTGTAACTACAAATTCATATACGATGGCTCTGATACCACTGTTGGGTTTTTACAACTATTAACCATTAAATATCACGAGTACGCAGCGGAAAACATAGATCACGTATAGAATATGTAATTAACAAAGGGATCAAGAAGTGTGTACCTTTTAGCAATAAATGAAACCACCTTCTTGAATATACGCGTGTGTATAAATAGAATACCACGCAAACTAATAAAGTTATCAAAGTAGATAACCTCTATGGTATGCACACACTACACGTCACCGAGATACGCTAAGATGCTAGTCTTTGCTTCACAAATTAAACAAAACAACACAACACAATGTTCTTTGTTTTTCTTTATTTTGTACGATCGAACAATAAAACCTTTGTTGCTTTCTGTTGACTATCAACCCACAAGGATAAAAGATATACAATCTATGTGTGTATGACTTTTATCATGCATGGCATGCAAAACTCACGTATGCATTTATAGAATGCAAATACAAATCATCCGAATGAATATTCTATGTATTGTCATGATTGGTAAAGGTTTATGGAATAATATATATCGTATATCTTTTAGGGATTTTATTCGTGTACATGATTTATGAACATAAAGGGTATTTATAGAGTGACCAAACTTGTTCTCCAAGTTAGACTAAAACACCTCCTTAAGTTTCATAAATCGACACTCTCCTCCCTTGTACTCCTTTAGTTCGACCAATTAATTATTACGTGAAACATATTAATATAATTAATACACAATATATTAATTACATTAATAAACGTATCCTCTGTGTAAACGCGTGTGCCCCCATAGGCTCATATATTTCTGGCCGTATATTTATTTATGATATGGACATATCCCAACAGCTCCCACTTGGACATGTCACAAATAAATATAACAACATTGGTAAGCGTCTAGCAACACGCCAATGTTCCCAGAAATACCTGAGTGTACTTTCGTAAAGTCACAGTTAAATGATTTATGAATTTACAATCCCTTTGTTTCCGATACCGTGTTAAAAATGGATATGGATCAAAGTCATTCCATTATTTAACGATTCTGTTTCTCGTATATATGATTAATCTGTTTGCGGACGCGAGTGTTCTTCCGCGGTCAGTATTTGTCCGCGGAGGCGCACGGGTGCGGCTGAGTAGATACTCGCGTGCGTCTTTGAAATATCCGGAGCATGACCCTTGTCGGGCCTAGCAGTCCAGCTATTTGCTGTATTGGGCCTGGGCCCATATACGTATATTATGAACTAAGCCCAGTAAGCTTGGTGCTCATACTATACGTTATCACCCATATCTAGTCAAAGCACGCTCCACTTCTTCGCTTACCTATTTTTCAAGATAGATTATTGTAGACTAAAAAACTGTTCAGTCTAAGGAACTACAATAGCAATTTACATTGAATTTGTTAAAAGAAACAAACTTCAACAAATTATTATGGATTCTACAAGTAAAATGTAAAGGACAATGTGTAATAACAGTTTACAACTTACGATTTTCCCAAAAAGAGGCTCTAAAGATGAGGTAAGTCTTTGCAAGCTATCAACCTTGAGAGCTTCCACAATTACACTGTACGAGAAAAAAATAGGGAAAACTCAATGTTTTCAGCTCAAAATCATATGAACATTTGCACTCATCACATCTCAAATTTATAATACAAAAGACTTGCAAACATGAACTTGATGTCTAACAAGTCCAATAACAAACCTATCATGGGCCAAGCCATAAGATCTGCGATGTTCAACATTCTCCAAAAGGTTTAAATGTACACCTTTTGGTGTCGACCGACCCTTCCCCAAGGACCAGCCCCAAGCAATGTTCAGTTGTTTCATGCGAACTCGGGGTGTTTTAGGGGTGTTTGGGATTGCTTATCAAAACTGCTAATTGCTGAAATAAGCAGCTCTGAAGACCAAATCACTTGCTAGTACAACTAAAAAGGGTGTTTGCGATTGTTATCACAACAACAACAACATACCCAATCCCGCCGAAGCGGGGTATGGGGGAGGAGTTTGCGATTGTTATCAAGTGCTAATATCTCTAGTGCTAAAAACCTTATATTACTATAAAATAAGCACTTAAAACACGGTTTTATACAATTCTTTTGAAAACGGCTTGTGATGTTTTGCGCGAACGCCACATCAGGTCTTATGCACCTCGCAGCATACATAATGGATCCTACAGCCGAAGCATAATGAACATTTTGCATACGCTTCATCTCTGCAGATGTTGTAGCACATTGAAATTTACTTAAATGAAGATCAACTTGCATTGGAATGGAACCACGCTTGGAATTATACATTCTATATCTCTTTAGGATTTTGTCAAGATATGCATTTTGACTTAATCCAATCAACCGCCTTTATCTATTTCTATAGATTTTGATTCCAAGAATAAACGCCGCTTCTCCTAATTCTTTCATAGAAAAACACTTGCCAAGATAGGTCTTAACCTCTTGAAGACTTGGTATGTGATTTCCCATTAAAATAATGTCATCAACATATAAGATTAGGAAAATAACGTTACTCCCACTAGCCTTTTGATATACACATGGCTCATTTAGATTTTGATGAAAACCAAACTTTTTGATTTCCTCATCAAATCTCTTATTCCAGCTTCTTGATGCTTGCTTAAGTCCACAAATGAATCTTTGAAGCTTACTTTCCTGGGATGATTAGGATCAATAAAACCTTTAGGTTGTTCCATTTAGATTTTTTCTTCTAAGAAACCATTCAAAAACGCGGTTTTAACGCCCATTTGCCAAATCTCATAGTCATAGAATGCTGCTATAGCTATGAGAATCCTAATAGCTCTTATGTCAGCAACAGGTGAAAATGTTTCCTCATAGTCAACACCATAAGTTTGGGTACAACCCTTTGCAACAAGTCGAGCTTTATAGATGTGTACCTTGTCATCCATGTCCGTCTTCTTCTTGTAGATCCACTTACTCTTAACAACTTTTGCATTTGGTGGAAGCACTACAAGTATCCAGACATTATTATCATACATGGATTTCATTTCCGCGTTCATAGCAACAAGCCATTTCTTAAATTCAGGGTATGACAAAGCTGCTTTATAGTTAGCAGATTTATTAAGATCCCCTAAACTGTGTTCTTCAACTTCAACATTGAAGCATAGTCAATCTAGATCAATCTCTACATTTAGACACAATCGATTAGGAGCTTTATGTGTCCTTATAGATCTACGAACGGGAATAACATCCTCTTCTTGAGAGACAATTGGGGCAAGACTTTCTTCCTTAATAGGATGTTCGCTAGTGTTTTCAGAAGGTAAAATATCTTCATCCTCTAATTTTATAATTCTCCCACTCTCTTTTTGAAGTATGAAATCCTTTTCCAAGAAATCTGCATACCTCTCAACAACTATTTTATTTTCAAGTGGGTAGTGGAAATAGTAACCCATAGTTTCCTTAGGGTATCCTACGAAGATACACTTAACATATCTTTGTTGAAGTTTATCAGGCGTGTGACGTTTCACATGAGCCTCACAACCCCAGACCTTTAAGTAAGACAAGTTAGGAACTTTTCCATGCCATAGTTCATATGGAGTCTTGTCAACCTTCTTGGTTGGAACCATATTAAGAATGCGTGCAGCAGACTCTAGAGCATAATCCCAAAAGGATAACGGCAAAATGGTAAGACTCATCATTGATCGAACCATGTTTAACAAGATACGATTACGCCTCTCAAATACACCATTATGTTGTGGTGTGTAAGGAGGAGTAAGCTGTTGAACAATTCCATAAGTTTTTAGATAGTCTTTAAATTCTTGACTAATATATTCACCACCATGATCAGATCGTATGGCTTTAATAGTCTTTCCGAGTTGATTTTCAACTTCACTTTTGAATACCTTAAATGTTTCAAAGACTTCATGTTTATGCTTAAGTAAATAAACATAACCATAACGACTATAATCATCAGTAAAGGTAATGAAGTAACTAGCACCTTTCTTATGAGTAGTCTAAGTGGCCCCAAAATCTAGTATGAATCAATCATAGTTACATCTTTAACTTTCTCAGTTTTATGTGAAAAAGGTTTTCTAGTCATTTTACCAGATATACAAGATACGCATTGATCAAACAGTTCATTATCCGTAGATTTAAAAAGTCCATCATGTTTCAACTTTTTGCTAAAGATAAGTTGAATACGTTTCTTGTTTATATGTGCAAGACGACAATGCCAAAGATAAGTTCAATCCAAATTAGATTTGGTTCTTTTATTGCTAATAGAATACATTGAATTAACGATTAGTAAAGTAGAATCACCATTTCATTTATAAATACCCTTACAGTAATAGCATTAAAATATAAATATTATTCTTGAAACTGTAATCCGAAATCCGTTAAAAATTGGGTAAAAACTTATCAACAAACAGAAACTGAAAAACAACACCTATTTATAGAAGTGCATAATAAACAATTGTCTAAAACATAATTTAGAACCATTTTTTTATTTTTTCTTTAGGTAAAAACCTAAGTCAAAACTTCCAATAGCTTCCACTTTCGCGCGCACACCATTGCCCACGTACAAGTAGAGACTACCACGCTTCAACTTCTTTGCTCCTCTAAGTACCTGTTTTGTGTTACAAAGGTGAGTACCACAACCAGTGTCATACACCCAGGAATTTTTAGGAAATGCAAATAATTCAATAGTATAAATACCTGAGAAGTCGGATGAAAGCATTTTGACCTCCAGTTTTCTTCTTCTTTTTTATCAACTCAGCTAGATACACAGGACAATTTCTTTTCCAATGTCCTTCCTCTTTGCAGTGGTGACATTGTCCATCTTTTGCCGGACGCTCTTTCTTGTAAGGTTGAGGCTTTTTGGGTTTAGTAAGATAAGAGTTTTGAAGCCCCTTACCTTTCCTTTTCCCTTTAGCCTTACCTTGCGGTTTTTTACTTGGACTTCTACCACCATTAATTTGCTATCACTTGGGGGTGTAGAGAAGCACCAACAATTGGCTACTTGTTCCTTTAATGCTTTTCTAAATTCAAATAAGCAATGAATGCACTTCACTTATTATCTTCTCCATTGATTGCATATTGTAATTTTGCACAAAGGCTTGAAATTCACTTGAAAGTGAATTCAAGATAAAACTGATAGACACTTTATCAGGAAAAGCATAGTTGAGTGTGGCCAATTGATCCAGATAGCTTTTCATCAATAGAACATGATCGCTAACGGATTGTCCCTCTGCCTGCTTACATGAATGGAACATATTCACCAACTCTTAGAGTTCAACACCCGGAGGTTTTCCATACATCTTTTGGAGCTCAGTAACCATCTCCAAAGGAGAGTTATGTTCAAATTGCTGATAGAGTTTTGGAGGCATAGTTACAAGCATCAAACAAGCAACTTCATTGTGATGAAATATATATGAAAATATAAGTCATGCAATCTACTTAACATTTAAGTATTCTATGAGTTTGATTACATTAGGACAATTCCTACGTTCCTATTATAACTTTCCGGAGCAAGAAAAATATTAGGAATGAGTCTCCATGTTCCTTACAAGGAAAGGAGTCTCGGTTTGACTTCTTTGAAAAAGAAACAAACCATTGTTTACGGTTTTATCGTTGCATTAATACTATTAATAGAATCGCAAAATTCAATTTTAGTATTTTCGATAATACTTTCTTTAAAGAAAATTAAATACCCATGCTTATAAAATAAACAATTAATTTTCGATAAAGCTAGGATCCACCTTGACATAACCACCACCGCATCAGTTGATCTGCTAGTGATGATGGTAATTCAAGGGGTAATTAACGTTTAATAATTGCATCCAATACAACTCCTACATTATGGGACTCTTCTTTATGTACATCACATGTGAACATTCAAACGTGAAAAAGTGAGCATGTTTATCCCATCATATGCCACGAGTTAAGGTCTCACCTATCTTAACTTGATTAAGTCGGTCCAACAAAAACTGTGATTGTATAGCACTTAACGTCTCACTAATAAGTGTATTATATCACCTTGGGTTACAAAACCATGAATAAGTCTCACTAATCATGGAAGAGTAAGTGCAAGTGTTTTTTCTAGTTGGATGGCAAAAAGACTTAGTTTTTAAAGGGTATAAATTTTGACGTGTCAAAACCATGTACAAAGAGCATGCAACATCTTTGTATCATTAATTTATAAAAACTTTACTCGATTAAGTTTTATTAATTAAATTGATGATTCAACATGTTTACTAATCTTAAAGGTATCTAATTTTATCACGGGAAAAGATTATAGAATGATTAAAAAATCATTCAAACCCTAGACCATTCGCGACTTTCTACATAATATACAAGGTAAGGAAACTACAACGTAGTCCGGTATTATAGGGTGACTACGCGCAAGTCACCCCTTATTATATATAAATAAATACGTGAACATATGTAAATACATAACAAGGATCAGGACCCACGAAATCAATAAAACCGGAAGCAGTATAGGGTGTCTCTGGGTCGTTATGTCCTAACGAGGCTAGAATGGAAAATCAAAAGATGAATTGATAATCGATGTTTGAATAAGACAAGGAATGATTGGATAAGATTGGGCACTAAACCTAATAAGCAGATGCACACAAAGATAAGCAAGGAAAATAAGCTAGAACAAGCATAAAAGCTAGAAATGGTAAAAACACTTAAAACTTTTAAACTAAGACACAAATAAGCTCAAATAAACTTAAGACAAAACAAAATAAGCTAGACTAACTCTAAATAAGCAAATTCAGCAAGCAATTAAGCTAAGCTAAGCAAGAGAAACTCAGCAGTACTAACAACAGTACTAGCAGTATCAACTAACAGTACTAACTTGGAGTTAGTACTGCTAGCTATAAGTTAGTACTGCTAGCCCTGCCAAAACACAATGGAACAAGAAATAAGCAAATAAGCTAAAACAGATATTTAACTATCCCTAATAAGCACTCAGGCATAAGAATAAGCAACTACAATAAACTAGAATGGAGAATAAGCTAAAATCTAAAAACTGATAATCTCTTAAAATTACTATGAAAAGGCAGATAAGCTAAAGTAAGTTCTACTAAAGACAGCAGGCGAAAATGGCTTAATCTACTCTAAAAAGCTAAGCAAATCTTAAACAAGCAGAAAGAATACGCTAATCAGCAAGCCTGAACCAACAGTACTAACAGTTTTAACTAACGGTACTAACTTGGAGTTAGTACTGCTTGTTCTAAACACCCCTTAAAGTTTTCAAAAATCAATGGTCTTTTCATCCTGATTAAAAACAGATTATCAAATAACAACATAAGACACTTCTAAGCAGATTTCAATCAAAAATAAGCCCTTAAATAAGCTGAATTAGTCTAACAGTATTAACTCATAACTAACAGTTTTATCAAATGAACTAACAGTACTAACTAAGAAAGTGATACAAACTATTTTTAAACTAACAACTAAGCAAGATAAGCACTAAACATACCGATAAAGCATCAAATAAGTAAACATAAGTAACAAATAAGCACTAGTGAGCAGTTCTACAATAAATAAGAAAAACAAGAAAAAGAGAGACTTATAACACCCTTGCTCAAAACAGGGTCAAACAATGAATCTACAAGCTCTAGCTTGCATAAAACAAGCCCATCCAGAACTGGCTTATCATCCATAACATAAGCTGAGGTATATTTGAGAGTGATTGGTGTGATATTCTCTTAACTACTTAACTTTTTAAGTTCACTTAGTTAAAACAGTTTGTAAACAAGCTGTATTAAGAGCTTTTGAACACAAAACAACTCAATTAAGAATCTTAACACTTGGAATTCTAAAGTGACTTTAAAAACTCAAACTTGCATTAAAACTTGAAAGTGTTACAAGCTGAAAGTAAAAAAACTGTAAATAACTGAAAAATAAGCTAAGTTAAATTAAAAATTAAAGACTAGATTCTAAGATTATGATAGATGCCTCAAAGGCTTACAAAAAGCTCTATATATAGCCGAAGTATTGGACTTTCATCTTGTGCTTGCTTGAAAAGTGGGGAGGGATTGCCAACATGGCACTTATACAGGCTGAGGGGGGGGAAGTGGAGTGGTTGAAATGATTTATCTAGGGTGTTGAGTGGTTTGTAGAGAGAAGGTATGGGATGACATCCCTACTCTGTACCTGGGTTTTGTTTGGGCGGGAAAGATGGAGTTTGGGAAGGTTGGCAGCTTTGGCCCCTCATCTCTTATAACCTTATTGTAAACTTTTCCCCTTTTATGATACAACTTTTAGGGGTTTGGCAGAATTGACCCCTACAATTATATTTCACCCTTAATTTTCGATTTCAGCCCTTGTCTTTTTGTAACACAACTTGAGGTTTGGCAGTTTTAGTCTCTCGGGTTGTATTTTCTTCATTTGGCTGACTTTTGACTTTGACTGACTTTGGCTTCGATTTGACTTTGTCTTTTCCATCCCGTGCTTGGCTTGTGTTAGGATCTAGGACTAGATAGATCTTCTAGCCTTTGTGAATGTATAGTACTTATGTAATCACAAGCACATACGTGAGAGACCCTAGGAATTGTTTAGAGCGGAAACTAAACAGTTTATCAATAAAGAATAACATCATATGAACAACGATCCTCCTATAGATCTTTCTTTGATAATAAATTGATTTGTGCTTTTACAATCGTGCCCACCCTAATGCTAAAGGTTACTTTTATAGAGAAGAAAACCCTAAATTTGTCAACAAGAAAACTAATCTCGTAAGAGATTAAACATCAAATACGAACCACTTCCTAATTTGAAGTCTCATTCCTATATATTGAGATAATACTAGAATATAACTATAATTCTTATTACATTAATTACGTCTATCAATAACAATCAGCAGATTCTATCTTTTGTGGTTCAGCAGAACATTACAATAATCAAGGCAGGAATGCTAATTTTGATCTGCCACGCAGAACTTATCAGCAGGAATGCTATTTAAACTGTCAGCAGGAACGACTTAGTGCTATCAGCAGAAACAAATATGTCTAACAGCAGAAACGACACTTAGTCGTTTGTAATTTGTCCCAACAATCCTCCCCTAAACTTGGTGTTGACTCCGTTAATTCCAAGTTTCTAGATAGATCTTCTTGAGGCAAGAGAATTGAAGAGCAGCAGGAACAGAGTAAGCAGCAGCAGTATACAAAGTAACCAGCAGCAGACACAAGCAGCAGAAACTATAGAAGCCACAGCAGCATCAAAGGAAACAGCAGAACACAATGAACAACAGAATCAATGATGCCGCAACATCTCTAAGCAGTAACCACCATAAATAAAAAAAAAAAAAGGAAAAAAAGAAAAAAAAAAAAAAAAAAAAAAGACTTTGCAGCAACAGCACACCTATTGACAAGAATGTACATCAAATGCAAAAAAAATTCAGTCTATTCTCATCACTTCCAGGTGTGGTAACTCCTGTGAGAGGTGAATCATTGAAAAAAATTAAATGATTTGATGTCCTCTTTACCAATTAGCCATTAACCAGTGAGTAGTCAGTGTCTTTTGGCCACCAGAAAGGTGTATGTCCATGGTCAACTGAGAACCATTTCAACTCTCAATACTTAAAACATTGGTGATTTGAAATAACCATAATGGTTTTGAGGGCAAACCATTACAGCCAACAACGTATTTGAGATGCCTTTTACCTTTAGCCGTTGCTCAGGTCTAGTCAATCCATTGCGACCTAGGAAAAGGGTAAATTCCAATGGTGGATAGATGACAGTCAACTCTTTGTACATGAAACATGGTGAGTCGATAACCATACAATTTTGAGTAAATTGTCAACTATCAACGGATTTGAGAAGGTCTTTACCATGAGCCGTACCCTCTTGGACTAGCCACTCTTTGTTCCAAGAACATGGTGAGTGAAGGCCATAGGATTTTTAGCAAACCCTTACAGCTATCAACGGATTTGAGTTACACACTAAAGCCGTTTGCAATGTGAGCAAACTCTTTGCGCTGTTAACCATGTAAGTGAAAACCATTGAGTCGTGCAGTCAAGCACTAACACAAATATACAACACGAGACTATCAGTATAACACTAACTAAGAGTACATTTTTTTTTTTTTTTTTTTTTGAACAATACTAACGAAGCTATTGAAAACAAACACTAACTAATACACAAACTTACATAGGAGCAGAGGCAAGACACTCATAGGATTCCCGCAAACCATCCTGAATCGTC
This sequence comes from Tanacetum coccineum, assembly GCA_026074375.1. Taxonomy (NCBI): domain Eukaryota; kingdom Viridiplantae; phylum Streptophyta; class Magnoliopsida; order Asterales; family Asteraceae; genus Tanacetum; species Tanacetum coccineum. The sequence goes on along the minus strand of BQNB010023813.1, from coordinate 14,379 downwards.
TGAATAACACTTCCAGCAACCACAACATCCCGACAGTATGAGGGTGGAACTGTGAGCCTGTGATGCAACATCCTTTCAAGCAGTGGAGCCCGGATAGGATAGACCTTGTCCACAAACATATAAACGGTTTTCCCATGTGTTAAGTCCAAGACATGAACAGAGCTCTTGGGATACAATTTCCAGCTGCTCACCACCCAGTCATCTTGTGTTCTCCAAAATTCTTCCACATCATCAGAATGAAGGGACTGACACAACAGATTGACGTCTCTCCAAAGGTCTAAACCAACATCTACATCTGGATTGAGCCGAAAGTACCTGTTCATCCGTCGACGTAAAAGAAGGAGATCCTCACGATAGACATGAGGCAGCAACTCTTTCAGGTAGAAAAAGTTCTTGTGCCGTCGATTTTCCTGATAATACACATGATAATAAGTGTTACGAAGCGGGCACCGCACAATCTTCCCAATCTTTAAATGCTCCCTACGAATATGGAATATAATCCTCTATATCATCATCACTCTCACTCTCAGAACTGAGGAAGTCGTCAACTTCTATCCCCGACAAAATGTATCACTTCGCACTGCCACTATTGTTTAGCTAAGAGACCGAGGAGGAGAAGAGCAGATTCAATAAAATGGGTTCAACTTTACCTGGATCAACAATCTCATCATCTTTGGAGGATTGTCTCACAACCACAACACCAGCACCAAAACATACTGAACCCTAAAGAGTATCTCACATGAGTACTTCCTCTTCTGAGGCATGTCAGCAGCAATGCGATACATACCTAATCGGTGCGTCCCTCATCGACTAGCCAAGAAAAACTTCTGAAGTTCCCGGATTTAAGTCAAAGAGAAACTCAATGTATGTTATCAGTAAGATAGTGACAGGGGAAGAACTATTGTCAGAATCTACAAATGGAGAAATTCCAAGCTCATGTCGTGAAGCAGCAGAATCCATTGCTGCTGAAGTGGGAACAGTAGAAGCAGTACCAGTAGTATCAAGTGGATCACCAGCAGTATCAGGAACAGCAGAACCAGACATAGGAGTAGAACCAGCAGGATGAAAACTACTACCACCAGCAGAATCAGGATCATCAGCAGGTTGTGTGGTAGCAGCAGGAACATCAGAGGGCTGTGAAGAAGCACGTTCAACCCGTTGTCTTTTAGAAGGAGGCTCAGTTAAACAGGCTTGGGTCGAAATAGATTATATTGAGCACTCAATAATGATCCTTTTCCGACGACTGCAGATAAGTTCCTTTTATACTCAGTTAACAGTTGTTTTGACATAGCCGTTACAGCTTAATTAGTGAGGTAGTACCTATTATTGACGCCCACCACTGATTGTTTGACCCAAGTTTCGCATCATTTTGGTAATTCGTATTGCTTTTAGCGCATACCCTTGAGTGCTCTATAGCGTAACTCTGCCAAGGCTCTCTTCTTCCGTTCCTTAATGGCAGTCATGCGCTCAATAAAGTTGTCTTCGTTGACATCAGCTCCCAACAACTCACGTGCCAGTGCAGGATTTGTACCGACTTGCATCATCAAAGTCAACCAGTCCGTGTCTGTCATACGCAGCAAGAGTTCATCTAATTCCTTCGCACGCTGCTCAGAAACAAGAGGCACGTCTGCCTGAGCCAAATCCTCAGCCTGTAACTGCTGGACCAACCGCGCACTTGGGCCTGTTCTTCTTCGAGGCGTTGCCTGGCCTGTGCATCCTCTGCAAGAAACTCAGCAGGGATCTCCAAATCTGGCATGGGAGCCTTGCCCTTATCAGCACCAACAGGCGGACCAGCGGATTCAGAGATATCCGCGTGAGGAAGAACATCAGTAGAACGAGGAGCATGAAACTGCGCAAAGGCCGGAGTATAGAACTCTGTCCTGGCACGTCTATGAACCGACCTCTTACGCCTAAGAGGAACCTCCTCCTCTTCGCGTTCCTCTATATCCTCAAGTGGCAAAGTAGCTTGATCGTGACCCAGGGCTTCAGATGCCCATACTGATTAATCCTTCAAGGTCAACCGCATCTAGATAACCACATCCACTTCTAGGCGGGAGCAATCCCCACCAACCGTTCTGTCCTCAATTGTTAACCTTTCAGCTCCAACTTCATTTTACTCGTTATACAAGCGTCAAAATAGCACCCCCCATTATTTTCTTGAGGTCCCAACTCAGTTTGTCCAATGAGTCTATCCGTCCCATACACCTGTCAATCTTTGCAGATAAACTTGTTTAGAAGTGGCAGGTCCTCTGCCCTACCAAGCAGCATCGCTGTTGGTGTAGGAGCATCACAGCCCAGCATGTGTCTCCTCATGAATCCACCAAGAATGGTCCATCTTCCCATGGAATTGAGAAGTAATTCTCATGCTCAATAAAGTTGGCAGTCCTAGGTAGGGACCAAAGATAACGGATTCCCAAGACAGGGTCAACAAAATCATAGTGACGGGGGCGGTGGGGGCCAAAAATGATTGGGTCAATAGAATCAGGGTCCACATATCCAGAGGTTTAGACAAGGCCAAAAACTAATGGCTCCTCAAGACTCAAAGTCTGTGCGGGCGGGGTAGGTGGTCCTAGGTAGCAAGAACAAAAGGCCATGGTCTCCAGTCAGTACCATAATGAGACAGTAAAGGGACTACCCATACTGTCTCAGGCTGCCTCTCCCGGAGTTGGTTTCCCTAACAGGGAAGAACGTAGGAGGTGAGGTACATGGTGTGCACAGCTGGACAAACCAGCAACTGCCTGAGCAGGAAACAGTTTCCTCATCAGACAGCAAATTGCAAGGCATGGGTGGTGTAAAAGATGATTGCCTCTCCCTCCCATTTTTAACTTCAAATTAAAAATAGTTCATAAAACAAAAAGTGGGTCGAGGGTTCGGTCAGCTGTCTCTATGGCCACAATCATTTGTAAAAACCGTGGGTACATTAAAAATTATGTCTTGTAGCCTCAACATTCGGCAATCATCCCTTCTAAATAAAGCGTGAAAAAATTATAAAACCCTACAGTACGATAAACCAAAAAAAAAAAAAAAAATTAAGGGCTGTGGCAAAGGAACTTGGAAATTGATTCCAACTTCCCACCTTAGGCTCAGACCAATCAAATGGTATGCACCAAAAATCGCCATTGTGGAGAGAGATGTGCTTAAGAAAATTAAAAAGTGTTCTACCTGGCGGGATAACCCAATAGCCCCCATACCCGCAAAATATCATCAATTGCATGTCAAAGATGCCATTGCATCAACAAGTTGGTAACTGATGCCTAAATGAGCGACTCAGTCACGACCACCTCACGGCCGTCAATAGTTGCAACTAGGTCATGAGACCCAGCAGCATTTGGGCGGACTGTAGCTGTTGCCCAAAATTGTTTGACCAATGAGTCAAACACGACCGGAGGGTCATGTGTTAAGGCGACCTCAATGTAGATGGTTCCAAGTAGGCTGAGGATAGCTTGAAGTCCTCGGAACCTCTTTCCTCCCCAAGTAAGCTGATTCGGTTGTGATCATCTTGTACTGGAGGTGCGCAGTGTTGATTAACAATGTAGTTTGAGAGGAACAGAGATGCAAAGGCAAAAGATTTTTGATTATGTGTGTGTGTGTTGGAAAGATGAAAATTGTATTTGGGGGTAATTAGGTTAATGATGACCAATGTGGAAAAAGTTAACCTTTTAATTCGATTGGTACAATATTAACCTCGGAAGTTGAAGTAATTGAGTGAAAAATCAACTTGTCCGCCGCTTTTTCAGGCAAGTGGTGACCGCCAAGCGCCGTCTAATTGAAATTTAAAACGAAAACTATGCAACTTGCATATTTTTAAGACCAGCAGGTAGAAAGTCAACCAGCAGTAACAAGTCTTAAAGAAATCAGCAGAAACAAGTCAATCAGCAGAATTGATATGTGACCAGCACACACGCGTCAGGCAGCAGATACATTGTTCCACCATCAGGATTGGATACTATCAGCAGAAACCAAGTGACTAGTGGCAGCAGAAAGAGTCAGCCAACAGCAGACACCATGTAGACAGCAGGAACAAACACCCTATCAGCAGAAATGAATCTACCAGCAGCATAGCCCATAGCTACCAGCAGGAACAAAGAATCCAGCAGGAACAATAACTTCCAGCAGAACCATAGTACAACCAGCAGAAACCAATCAGCCGAAAAGATAACTACCAGCAGAACCATAGTACAACCAGCAGAAACCAATCGTCCAGCAGGAAAGATAACTACCAGCAGAACCATAGTACAACCAGCAGAAACCAATCGTGCAGCAGGAAAGATAACTACCAGCAGAACCATAGACCAACCAGCAGAAACCATTCGTCCAGCAGGAAGAATAACTACCAGCAGAACCATAGTACACCCAGCAGAAACCAACCTGTCAGCAGGAATAAGGTACAACGAGCTAGACATATTGACTTACATACAATTACAAGAAAAATAATATCCCACAAAACATCATATCCACCTGCAAGAAAGTTAGAATATACAGTTATACAACAACAAGCCTCCCCTTAGGCTTATACCTCCCCTCAATTCACGAAAGAGGGATTCACCATCCCAATATGGACCACCAGATACGCAAATCTTGGTCCATCAAATGCCTTTGTCAGTAAATCAGCCACATTGTCATCGGTGTGGATCTTCAGCACTTGAATCAAGTTCTTCTCATTGGCATCTCTTATAAAGTGATGCCGAATCTCAATATGCTTGGTCCTTTGATGAAAGACTGGGTTCTTCACAATGCATATTGTGCTCTGGTTGTCGATGAAGATTTTGGTATTCATGAAGTTGAAACCATAATCCAGCAACTGGTTCTGAATCCAAAGAACCTGAGCACAGCAGCTAGCAGCAGCAACATACTCGGCCTCAGTGGAAGAAGTAGCCACAATAGTCTGCTTTTTGCACTGCCATGAAATTAACCTTCTGCCCAGAAATTGACATCCACCTGTAGTGGATTTCCTATCCCCATGAGAACCAGCATAATCACTGTCACTGTAAGCTTCCAACTGAAAGGGAGAATCTTTAGGGTACCACAAGCCTAATTTTGGTTGCCCTTTTAGATACTTGAAGATTTTCTTGACTGCATTCAGATGAGAAGTCAGTGGAGTAACTTGATGTCTGGAACAAGCACTAACTGCAAACATTATGTCAGGTCTTGAAGCTGTGAGATACATAAGTGAACCAATCATGGATCGGTACAAATGTACATTAACTGGTGGATCAGTTTCATCTTTCAATTTGGTCTTGCAGACATCCATAGGGTGTATGTTGTCAGTTCTTACAGATTCCATGTCGAACTTAGTAAGCATATCTTTAACGTACTTGTCTTGGCTGATAAAAAGACCATCAGGCAACTGTTTCACCTGTAGACCTAAGAAGAAAGTCATCTCTCCCATAGCACTCATTTCAAATTCACCTTTCATCAATACCTCAAATTCATCACACCAGGCTTTATTGGTTGACCCAAAGATGATGTCATCCACATAAACCGTACCAAAATTATACCCTGAATCTTCATGATGAAGAGTGCCCTGTCCAATAGTAACTCTCTGTATTTGTTTGCAACAGAAAAGTAGGACAATCTGCATACCAGCCTCGAGGTGCTTGATGAGTCCAAACAGAGCTTAAACCACTCTGAATATCATGTTTTGTGAAGATAAGGATCTCAAATCCGTTTAGGCTGAGTGACATACACTTCTTCTTCAATTTCTCCATAGAGAAAGGCACTCTTAACGTCCAGCTGATATACCAGAAAGCCCATATAAGAAGCAAAAGCCAAAAACAGTCTGATAGCCTCTATTCTGGCCACTGGTGCAAATACCTCATCGTAATCAATGCCCTCCTCTTGTCGGTGTCCCTGTGCAACCAACCTTGCTTTATTCCTTACAACTATGCCTCTGGCATCCCGCTTGTTCTTCAAAATCCATTTTGTCCCTATTGCATGTTTGCCAACAGGGAGAGGGACAAGTTTCCATACTTGCTGATTGATGAACTGTTGCATCTCTTCTTGCATAGCATCAACCCAATCAGGATCCTCAAGTGCTTTACATACTAGTTGGTTCTAACTGAGAAAGGAAGCAAGCAGACAGACAATGGAGTTGGTCTGTATGATTGGTCTTTGGTTGATCTTGAATATATCCAATGAACGCACTTTCACCAAACTTGGATTTTTGAGCTCTGCTTCTTGTCATAACAGGAGACGCAAGATCACCAAGAATCTGAGACTGAGGATGAATTGTGTTCACCCGTTTGGTAGGAACTGGATTCACTTCCACAGCAGGTGCTAAATTGGTAAGAGTAGGCAACAAAAAAATCATCATCATACGAGGAAGATGTGAAGATGCCCGATGAGATTTGATCCATGCATACATCAGAGGGGACGGAAAATCGTGTAGTGTTTTCACTTGAGCCCAATTGTTGACCAGGAGGAAGTGTAGACTCATCAGCGTAGACAGGGTGAAAGTCAGCAGAAACAGATGAACTGACAGCAGGATTGCTCTCATCAGTAGGTTCAACACGACCAGCAGGTGGAAAGCTATCAGCAGGATTACCAACAGCAGGATCACTATCAGCAGAAGGGAAGCCAGAAATACAACCATCAGCAGAATCAACGCCAGCAGAATCTTTAACAGCAGAATCAACGCCAGCAGGATCCTTAACAGCAGAATCAACGCCAGCAGGATCCTTAACAGCAGAAACACCTTGATCTCGAATTTTAGCTTCAGCTTGACATAGTATTTCTGCTGTTGCCTGCGAGAACAAATAACCATATCGTGCAGCTGCGTCCTTAGCTTTCAATGATCATGTCTTTGAAGCTTATCAAGCTCTTCTGCATAATCAGTCATTGCTTTCCATAATACGAGGAACCATTGCTGGATGAAGGACCTGCAAATCTGTTAGAAGGAAATGAAGGAATCACGATCACTTGCTCATCTACTTCTGAATCTGAATCATGATCTTGTGTACCTGCATTTATGTTAGTTTCGTGTGTACCTGCAGGTGTGTCAGTTTTAAAACGAGTATAACCTAGTGAATCAGTTAAATAGTCAAGGTCAAAGTACCACTCATGACCAATTCCCTGAACATTAGGTTTATCTTCTAAAAATCTCAGATTCAGTGTTTCTTCTACCCTCTTGTGTGGTAGATTATAAACCCTATAGGCCTTGCTATTTGAAGCATACCCAACAAGATAACCGTCATCAGCTTTACCCTCAAATTTTCCCAAATAATCCCACTTGATATTAATGGGATAGTTACTTGACACCCCAAAGGTTTAAGATGACTTATCAGAGAACCTTCCCAGATATCAATTCATCAGTTGGGTATGAAATATGGGGATTATTTATAGAGTACCCTGTTAAAAACATGAACATGTCGTGCTAACGAGCCTCAGTCAAACATGGTAGTAATTTTAATAATTATGGGGTTCTGCAACATGGTTCTAGCGTCCGTCTAAATAGCCTATTTTTTCCTCTCCAGCAACCACATTGGATGTGGGGTTCAAGGTTGCTATAATCCCCTTAATTCCCTTTTCCCCACAAATTTCAATAAGTTTTGCATTTTGAACTCTTTCCCATTGTATCAACACTTATTCCTTTAAAACCTATTTAATCAGCTGTGTTTTCTATTAAGGTAATGAATTCTTTAAGGGACATAAAAAGTTCATCCTTAGTACTCAAAAAGAAAGTCCCAAGAAAACCGCTAAGAGTCATCTGTAACCACTAAGGAGTAGTATTTCTGGTCAATACTCCTGATATTGGTAGGACCAAAAAGGTCCATATGCAGCAATTGCAGAGTATCAGTAATAAGTCTCACAGCAGAAATATGCTTATAGGAAGCCTTATGTTGCTTTCCTTTGTTGCAAGCAACACAGTTGTGTTCATTGGTGAACACCTTGAGAGGTAACCCATCAACCAGACCTTCCTTAGCTAACTTGTTGATTGTTTTGAAGTTCACATGAGCCATCCTTCTGTGCCATCTGGTGGATTCATCTAAGGATGCTTTTGCTACGAAGCAAGTAACCTTTTGTTCTGGTTGCAAGTCTGAGATGTGGAATGTGTAGAGATCATGTTTCCTAGGAATTCTTAGTACCACCTGACTTGCATCAGGCAATTGGAATTCTTCGGAAAGCACCAAACATCAGTAATCTGTGAAGAGAACTTTGTTCTTTTTATCACAAATTTGTGATACAGAAAACAAGTTAAAGTGCTGCAGCTCTTCACATAGTAGACATTTTCAAAGTCAAGCTTTGAAGTCCGTATGGTGCCTTTTCCTGATATCTACATCTCCACCTCCAAATTTAATGAGCCTCCCTTATCCTGGCACAAAATCATCAAGTGTTTCCATTGTTTCCTGTTCATACTCTTGAGCAAACCACTGTCAACTATACCTATGTCATTATCTGTACTAAGGATCCTCATAACGAACCCAACAAATCATACAACCAAAGCCATTAGTAACACTTGATGGAAGACCCAAGCCAATTCTGACTTGAACCGCCTTGTGATCATTAAGTGGTGAAACCATGTGGATTGACGAATCCACCATTACTCTTGTGAGCCCCAAAATTTTGTCGTGTATTCCTCCAAGAAACCTGCTGAGGACGTAACAGGCAGTTCCCCATCGTACCGCTGATCAATAGGGTCATATATATTAGTAACCAATTCGTAATTATATACAGATGATGGTCCTGAAAAAGTGTCTAGCACAGGATTAATCCAACCAGCAAAACTGGTACTAACCAGCAGAAACAGTTGCTGACTTTTGACCAACACCAGGATGTGGTCTATCAGCAGGATTGACTGCTGGTCTGTTTCTACTGGCAGCATGATCAGATCTATCAGCAGGAACAGATGCTGACGAATTCCTACTACCAGCAGGAACAGATGCTGCTTTAGATTTACAAGGGAGAGAATCTACACAGTTATAAAAGTCACAATCTTTAATCAAATGCAATTTACTGCCACAAACAAAACATTTCTTAACACGCACAAATTGTTTTTAACACTTCTATTGTTCACTCCCGACTTTATACAAATAATCCTAGGATATTTTACATCTCCTGACAAGAAAAACTAGGACTCGCCAGTCAGTGGAATTTGGGTCTTCACATCAGACTCTGTGCAAAAGTCTGGATACAACAGCAGGAGGGATGTCTTTTGGTCTGGGTCTTGAGGCTTTGAATCACAGGATGCATGGGTCCAGAGTCCCTGAAGACTTGTCTCTGTTATCACAAGATACAAAAGTCTTAGATTCTGAAATAGTAACAGAAATGTTGTTATCCATACTTTGAACGCATAACTTACCTGATGTTTCCGCAATGTCAGACTGGTATGGGCGGGCATATAAGTTTCCAGTAATAGAAGTAGGAACATCAAGCACCATTCCCCAGCCTGACAAACGTGAAGTATAGAGGTTTAACCTCCCTCTCACAGGGTCTGAGTAAAAGACACTAGTGTGGGACAATTCAAACACTTCATCTACTCCAAGTACTCTTGAAAATCACTAGACCACTTTAGTTTCTTGTAACATAGAGCTATCGATCAAATTTTTTTTAAGTTCTGGAAGATTCCTTCCATTTTTTCAAATCCTATCTAATTTCGCTTCAAACTTAACTTCCCATTCTTATCTTTTCTTTTTGTGCCGATCATGGTAATATTTCAGTATCAGTCGTGTGTTAGTGGTGTTTTCTAGATTACAGATAAAACCCTAAATCTTTCTCTAATGGCAATCGTGAGTTTTATTGATACCACTCTTTTTTGTGATCCTAATGTTTTAACCGCATGCAGATAAGCCTGATTTTAATGTAACAATCATTATATAATCTATCATGATTATATACATAAGGATTAAGATCATTTAATCTTAGAACACAACCAAGGGTACAATTTTGTACCTAGGAGAAATCCCCATCATAGCAAACCTCAGCAGTCATGCAACAGAAGCATCAGCACAATCAGCATGAAGTCCAGCAACATCCCATATACCTTCTCAACTGCACCATCGTGTTTTCTGCTGCCATATCTGACCAATTCACCATGGAATCAACGGAGACAAAGCTTTTGGATCGTCCTGTCTTAACTTCTGTACCTTAAACAAGACTAGCCCTTATCATCAACTGTCCTTCACAATTACACTCCCTAGCAAAATGTCCCAATTGAAGACATTTGTAACATCTAACTTTTCTTCTGTCAAATCTGGCAGGCTGCTGATTGTTGTAGTTCATTTTTCGTCCTGCCTTCTTCTCAAACCTGTTAATCCTCAAAGAGAGCATAGCCATTTGCCACTTTAAGTCCATCTCTTCCATCTCCAACTGATCAACCTGGTCAAAGGCCTTCATAGATCATATCCTTGATCTTGTTCATTCTCAGCATCAAAAGAATGCAGAACACATCCTTACGTTTATCAGAACGTCCAGAAGTCTGATGAAACTGATGGAACAATACGCTCTGATGCATATAAAAAAGTAGCTTTGAGTTTTTTGGATTTTAATTGTTTTTATAACTAGAATATGAAAACTAAGATTGATATTAAAAACTTAACACAATAAGCATCAAACTATAATAATAAGCAATATGCGACCACGAAGAAGGAAGGGCTCTTAGAAACTCATTGACTCAAGGCCACCTCTTGTTTTTAATGCCAAAGCAACTTGCGACCACGAAGAAGGAAGGGCTCTTAGAAACTTCAGGTTGATGTCATCATTGTCTGGCCTTGCCTGCACTTGATTCAACTGACTCAGAATCTTCTGAAATCTGTCATAACCCTTATGTAGGCCTTCTTCTTCTGTCACAGAGAATTCTGCAAACTGCTGTTTAAGCATAGTCTTCTTCATCTTCTTCGATTCTTCATTCCCACCAAACCTAGCCTTGACTGCCATCCAGATATCCCTTGCATCATCATAATGATGAAAATCGGGCATATGATCTTCAGGTAGAGCCTGAAGCAACAAGGTTCTCACCTTATTTTCCCTTTGTACAGCAACATGTTCATCAAGAGAAACAGGAGGATGAACAATTGTATTTCCTTTTGCATCTTTTCCCAACCTCTTTGGGCTGTTCCCTTGCTGAACAATCCTCCAAAGATTATGATCAGCATTCTGTATCCAGTACTCCATCTTCATAGCCCATATCTCATATTTTTCCTTCTCTAGATAAGGAAATTTTGCATTGTTGGCAGAGATAGTGGCTGTTTGGAACTGTTGAAACTGTTGTGACTGGACATTATTAGGGTACTGCTGACCAGTCGGGTTGGTTTGTGCAGGATGAGTATGTTGAGTGTGAACAGCAGGTTGTGAGAAAGCAGTTTGAGTGAATGTAGGCATTGGTTGTATGGGTTCAGGCATGAAGGTATCATCTTGAGTGAATGAAGGTGAAGCAGATGAATTAGGGTTAGGATACGTAAAGGGTGACTGAGTAGGTATAGTAGGCATGGGTTCTGACATAATTAAAGATTAGAGAAAACAAGGTTTTGATGTGGTACTACGTAATTCTTCTTTATCAGAGGCTCTCTCCAGGCTCTGATACCACTTGTTAGGATCTAGAACTAGATAGATCTTCTAGCCTTTGTGAATGTATAGTACTTATGTAATCACAAGCACATACGTGAGAGACTCTAGCAAATGTTTAGGCGGAAACTAAACAATTCAATAAAGAAGAACAACAATATGAACAACGATCCTCTATGGATCTTTCTATTGATAATAAATTGATTTTGTGCTTTTACAATCGGTGCCAATCCCTAATGCTCAAGGTTTCTTTTATAGATAAGAAACCCTAAATTGGTCAACAAGAAAACTAAAATCTCGTAAGAGATATACATCAATATCAATCTCTTCCTAATTTATCTCATTCCTATGTTAATGAGATAATACTAGAAAATAACTATAATTCCTTAATTACATTAATTGCATCTAATCAGCAGATTCTATCTCTGTCAGCAGGAACGAGAACATGACCAGCAGAAACATAATCAGCAGGAATGCTACTTGAACTATCAGCAGGAACGACTTAATGCTATCAGCAGAAACGACACTTAGTCGTTTGTAGTTTGTCCCAACATATCGGATTCATGCAATCATATACCATCAGAAACATACTTAAACAAACATCAGTTCATTAGTATTTTTAACAATAAAACACACCTGAGCTTGCATAAAACCACGAACAGCAAAAGTACAGAACTGGCCAGTGTATCAGCGAATCTCATCCAAACGTCCAACGTTGATATGAATCGGATGCATGATCCTTTGAGGTGATCAATCTATTAGTAGCAGAGTGCAACTAAATAATGATTCTCGTAAACCAAAACCAACGCCCTTGCCCCGAGCCCGGCTTAGCTACACCAACACGATTCTCACGCAATTTCTTTCTTCCCGCCTATGCAAACAAACCATCTGCAGAAATTAATCAGGGTTAAACAAATATAATATAAATTATCAACATTCGACTTGCTTCAACTTTTATTCTGCATAATGACAGTGAATACTAAAACACATTAACAGCCCTTTTTACGTTACTTAAAGCCTTATTTATTCTTTTAATATCTTTTTATCAAATTAATAACGTTAGCTACTCCAAACTGTCGACATGAGATTTATGTCCTAGTGGCTTTGTGCCCAAATCTGAAGGATGTACGATATTATTCATTGTATTTTAGGCGATTTTCAAGCCGAGCACAAATTACTCTATCGAGGTGGTCACTTTGGCGAGTTTAGGCTATTTGCAAGCCTCTCTAATTGCCTACATGGTTGAGCACTATGGCGCATGGATGTGGTATATGAATTTCCAAAAGTGTTTGAAGATGATACGGATGACCTTCTTGTCACTTGCCTTTTCAATAATTTATTATTTTAAAATTATCTTCTGTACATAGACTTTACAATATAAATACCAACAGTTAGTGTTATGGTGTAGTACTTTTTTCAATACCAACACAGCTAACTAATAACCGAATTCATGGAGTCTTCAATGAACCTACATATAATAAGGTCTAAGATAAAAGAATTTTTAACACCTATTTATATGATTAACTTAGTACTTTATAACTAAATTAACATCAAGCATCAGCATCCCTTGGACAATGGCCATGATTATCTTATTTCAATGTCCTTACTGCATAGCTTGTAACATAGTCAGTTTGTTTCTCGTAATGTTGAATACTACTATGCGCCATAATATTCAAAATTAATTGCTAATGAAGTTTTGAGTACCTTATATGGCAAGAAAAGTTTAGATTTTTTAAGACATACCTTCCCATCTGATGTGATAAACTGGTTAATGCAAGTATGGTTGATGTTGACTAGTCATAGGTTCGTCCTTCATATCAAGGCCAGCCAGAGATGATGTTGAAGGTTCTGTGACTTCCATCTTTTTATCCGCTACGGCAGAATTTTTCAAGATCACCTTCTTCTGTGTACCAACTGAAGAATCATTAGAACCATCCTTTTTGAGGGTTTTCCTCTTTTGGGTAACTGTGGTAGAGTTTTGGCCTTCAGTTTTCTGAAGTTTACTCCTCAAATTATAACCGGGACGATCATTAAAAAAATCTGTTTTCTGATCTTTAATCCTCAAATTAGAACAGGGTCGATCATTAGAAACATCAGTTTATCTGATCTTTACTGCTCAGATTACAAAATGAGGGAATCTTCGGGCTAACCTCTGGTGTTTTCTGGAACTTCTTCTTCAT
>BQNB010023812.1:515-55515 GCA_026074375.1 Tanacetum coccineum | reverse complement strand
TAAAATGTACTGTGCATTTTAACAACTATTACTAATGTTAGTCCAGCCCATCCCTAACGTTAGTCCAGTCCATCCCTTGGCCTATGAAACGTAACCACCAACCACAAAATATATCTGTGTCTCATTTTCCAGACGATTCTAGATCTCACATGCTGCCTCTCTCTCTTTCTCTCTAAAATTGTGTACTCTCTTTCTCTAATTATATACGTTGCTAGAATTTGGATTCTGAATATGTGTCGTTGGGTTTGTCAGGGTCAGATGAGGGTTAAGAAAAAAAATACCCTATATTGTTGCACGTTTGGGTTTCATATTTTGGGGCTGTTGATTCATTTGTACATCAAACTCCATGGAAAGGTTTAGTAGTCGATTGGTTCTTAATTGCTGCTACTAAAAGGATTGGTTGAAAACCATGTAAGTATCCTTGCACCTATTTTCCTTATTGTAATTTTGTTGTTGTTCTATTATGGGTTTCGAGGTTGAACCGACTGATATTCAAATCAGGTAAAAGGTATTCGTTGTGTGCTGACTGAAATAATAGTATTTATGATGTTCACGTTTATATGTTTTGTCCCCATAACATATGGACGTGAGGCTGGTAGTTTGATGGGGTTACTTCAATCGGATTGTTGTTGCAGCCAAGGTAAATTGGCGAGGTAACATGACCCGGGCTATGCTTGCAATCACAAATGCTGTTTCGTTTTGCTTTTATATTTGCAAACATTGGCTGTGATGATCTGTATAATATGTTGTCTTGCCGCGGTTAGTGGAAGGATGGCAGAGTGCGAGTATTGCTTGCCTCATCAACCTCCATGAGCGCAGGCACATCAATTACTCTGAGCCAAATTTATTATACGCAGTGGATGACCAATAGTTTGTGCGGTGTCTCTGCCGCTCTTTGGATTGGCAGTGGGATAGGTTCATCCTTATTCCGAATTGTGAGTTTAGCAACCCTATCAAATTGCTACTTTTTTTGTTGGGGTTTTTGAAATTTTAGTGCCTGCCTATTCGTCTGCTTATGGTTCTGCTTATTTCAAGCATTTTAAAAATAAGCCGATCATGAATTTGCCTTTGGATTCTCTTATATTATGTCGGTCTTAAATTGATATTCGAATTGGGTGAAGAACCATTAGATAGATACATATCTTTTTTTAAGTTTCTATGGACCATAAGCAGATAAAATAAGCACTCCCTGGCTTTGTGGTGCAATTATTTCTATTTTTTTGTTGGGTTTATATAGCCTTTTAAACTCAATAAGTACCGTGTTGACTCTTTCTTTGGTCCAGATGTTTGACAAATGCGGTTAGTTTCACACATGAAAAAGTGTGGTTTAGCTACAGCCATTTGACGTGATATACAATTACTATGAAACAGAATTGTTGCGTATAAGGTGTACTCATAAGCTTCGGTTGCTGATCGGGCATTCGGTGGTATTTTACCCGTATCTTGGCTCGGCAACCCGGATGGTATTTAAATAAATGCAACCGGAGTTTGCAGCCATGGCGGTGTTGTCCCCCTTTGTCCTATGCTTCTGATTTTGGAATACCTCTTGACATATGAAATGTTTTGTACAAAAATGTGGACAAACTACGGAAATTAGACCTTTCGCCATCTGTGGTAAAATATTGGTATAAGCTGTACTAATGCTTTAGATGCTAATGGCCTGACAACTGTTTATTTCCACATGTAGGTTATACATGATATTTTGTCATGCGGATGAACTTATCCGCGTTGCCACTAGAAATGGTCGAACCTCGACCTAATAATGGGGCGCGAGGAATGAACTGGTATAAAAAATCACAACCGTATCGCAAGGTACTTGAGTTACGCATAGGACAATTAGGTCCCATCGAGAAATAGGACATGGCCCGTGGTCAAAACGACTTTGCATTTTTTTAGCGTGAAATGTGTATGGTTAAACATAATGTTTCTAGGATGATGATTAGTTTCTGTTTAGTACATGCGGTTTACCGAGCCCTGTATCTTGGCTGGGTAGTCACACCAAGCGTGTGATTGTAGCCATGTCAGGTGTTTAGTCCTGTTTCTATACTCATAAATCTGAGCCTCATTTTTTAATATTATACAGTCTCATTCGCGAGTCGAATGTCATTTAATCGGTTTAAAACGATGCACACTGACGTCACGATTCACCCCGCATCCTTTTCATGACGATTGATGTCCAAGTTTCCATCTATATACATGTATGAAAATACTTGCAACTGTTCTTTTGACAAATATAATATCACTTTCCACTGTTGCCTTGCCATCTTCTTGCATATTCGATAGGTTTTTGTTTTTTAATTCGCTAATAAACTAACTGATGAGATAGGCCAAACAGATAAAGTTTATTAACGTATATTTGATTCGGGTTTATTTGTGCAGGAAAATGTATGCTACTGGAAAAGTTACCATAGCCATGGTGATCAGCTGAAAAAAACCAGCATATATCTACGGCAAGTGAAAACCTTGAAAGGAGGTACTCAAAACAAGTAATGGTTGGTATTTTTATGTTTACCTTTCAATGTACCATTTCATTATTACACATACTAAGTTATTGATTGAAAGCCACTTAATTTTTGAATCCATGTCCAGGCAATTGATTATTTTGTAGTTCTTTGTTAATTAGGTTGACGTACGTATGACATGCCTGCTGACCGCCAAACGATTAAACTGCACTAATAACAAGGTAGTCTACCCAAGACAAGGTTGCCAAAATGCTTAGCTCTTAGGTCAAAGGACCAGAACCTGTTAGCAACAGGTATGTTTTAAAAGAAAAAAAAAACTTTCATAGGCATATCATGTGAATTAGTTATTGCCTATACAAGTGCGTACTAATCAATCCCTAGAAGCTTATCATGTGATTAGCTATTCCAATGTACCCGAGAGACTTACAGTCTGATTTGCCCCGAGATGAAGAGACCTTTTGCAAATGAGGAGAGCAATTCCTTTTAATGTACAATTAATTAGCTGACAGCTAAAACACACTTTGGGCAATGTTTAATCTAATTGATCCAACTCCCAGGTATAAATTGCCAACCTTAGTTTGCTTCATAAGTCAGACAGTTCGGTTTCAATACATAGATTTAAAATAAATGTCAAAAGTAGATATGTTATTTTGGTTAGGAACAAACAAAATTTGCTACACACTCAATTTTGCATTAATTCAAGTGAATTGCTCTATAAGGTTTTTTGTTTCCATAAATGAAGCCCCGCTGAAAAAAACCAGCATATATATACGCCTGCGATTAAATACATATATGTGCTTAATATTGGTATTTTGTATTTGTACCTGAAGTCGGATATTGTTGATCCTATACTGTCGTACTAAATAAATAAAACGGATGCATCAGGAATTTAAGTAGGTGTGAAAATTATTGTTGTAAGCATGTGTATTTATATTAAATGCTACATACTGATACGTGTATTCCGTTTAGGTGTGGGACAATGCATATATCAAAAAAGGAAGAAACCAACTTCCGACAACTTATATGAATCAAAAGGAGTAAATTATGAGCATGTTACTCAAAGAATTAGCATCCGATCAACAAATTCAACTAATTGTCGGAATGTACATTTGCCAAATGCCAAAAAAACGTACGTGTGTTTTACACTTTAGCTGCTGTTCTGTGTGTATGCCCAACAGCTATACTAATTGTACATTTTCACCCGCAGAAAGAAGGATCAACAACAACTACCGTGCAAAAAAACAATTATCGAAAGCCAAACACCAAAACTCAATCACTGATCCTGAGGGTCAAACAATGGGCAAACGGCGTGTGTAACAAATCTGTGTATCTTACTTATTTGTTATTGGCCACTTCATAATAGTATTTGGTTTTTATTTTAGGCATCCGTAATTGGGGCAAATTATACGCAGACCCTGTTGGAACGCAATACCTAAATGCAGAGCCTGTTTCAACTTTAACCTGTAAGAAATTGATACATCTTCTTTTGCATTATTTTTTGATAAAGAAATTTCCAGTTATAGGGATACAACCGTCCCGCAACAACGCGCGGGTAATTTAGCTTGTTTATAATAAAGACACATCTTAATGAATAAGCAATCTTAAGGCTAAACCTAATGGTCCAAAGCTCACAATTAGGCTTTAGCCAACTAACCTAGTCATCTAACATTCTCACGCAGTTTGAACGGTAGGCTTCCGGACGAACAAACTGGAACATATTCTTGTTGAAGGCTGCTTTTTCTTCTATCATTGTATTTGGCGGCATAGTTATTTACTATTTGCGGCTTCCTTATTTGCGTGGCGTTTTTTTACGTTATGATTTACTTTGCCTTTAAGTAAGAGCAACAGTTTTGTGGCAAACTATTTTTGAAAAACGACAATGATTTTCGAGGGTAAAACAAAGATTAATGTTGACAAGACAAAATTAGTTGAATGATGGCTAAATCAATATAATATGGGGTATCTTATGACGACTAGGATATGTGGGCTAGGATTTATGATTTAGATAGAACGAAAAGGGTAATTACATGAAAAACAATAAAGCGGGATCCCTATTTTGTGGTGACCGGAGGATAACCATTTTTTGGTGGATTGTACCTAGAGCTCTGATGCCCTGTCGGACATCGAATTCTCCGTGAGTTATAATTATTATTCATGAAATATTTATAGTTATAATTATATTGTGAAACCCTAAACCCTAGTGGACCCCAAAACCCGCAATTATTATTCATGAACTTTATATAGAGATTATATGAGGAAACCCAAATGAACCCTAAGCTCACAAATGAGCTTGAGCCGATTAAGATAATACTGCCTAACATTCCCTCACAATTCGAGCTGTGGAATCGTGAAAGCTCGAATTGGAGAAAAAAAATGCTAACAATACAAACTAAATATAAAAAAGACAGATAAAGATAGTTATCTTGACAATTAATAGACTTTGATAGCACCCAGATACAACGAATAAACGTAATATGAAAAGGAATGACTTTTTTTTCGACGACTGCTTGGACTTATAATTACGCGCGACGGAGCGTCCAACTGGTGGAGACAGCGATTCCAGTATGCTTTTCTTTGGAATTTAATTATGCATCCGCGACCGCTAATGGCGTAAGCTAACTCTAAGCGGTTTGAGAGTTATTCTACAAAACATGAAAGATACAACTAAATGGATGGAGCAGCTGGAGCCATATTTTACTCAATAAGTTTATTATTATGTCAATTGAATTTATGCATGACCGATTTTTTGCTTACGTTTTATTCGAATTTTTTGCTTACGTTTAATAAGTTTATTGCATGACCGACTTTATGCATGAATACTTTGATATGTGACCTGCATGGATACGTTTACTTTGAACTCAATAAGTTTATTGCATAACAACCACACTGTTAAAATGTTGACCTGCAATTATTTTTACTAATTTACACATTAAACAAACGTGTATAAAAGTTTACCAAGTAATCAACGAACACCTATTATTACAATAGAAACATTTAACTCAAATCATGTATTCTCTAAATTTGGTAGTATCTTACCAAATCGTGTATTCGTTAAACTGATTTGATTCATTTTTTTGTTAAACTTTACAACTACTATCCTTGAGGCGATATCTCTCATGCATTTAATGTATTCTAAATTCCTAAAAATTCTTAGTATCTACTACTATATATACAACCAAATTAAACATTCTTACATCGTCCAACAATGGTGAACACAGACTCCCCCAAGGTACATTTTATTTGTAAACCAAAACCATAAACCATTTATAATGTTACTGCTTATCATCTTTGTTTAAAAACAAATCACTTTAAACGTTTGTATTACTATATATACTGATACATTTGCAGGTAACCAAAGAAGACAACAAAATTGCATCATCCAACCCTCCTTTTAGATCAACAAAAGATATACCAGTGATTCATATATCAGATGCAGAAGTGGGCCTCCTCACATTTAAACGTCGACGACTAATGAAAAATGGTAGCTTTGTACACAAAAATGTTGTTGAAATCATATCTTCCGACGACGAAAAAACATTATCTAATAATCACATGCTTAATGATTAAATTCTAAAGGATGACAAATTGGTATGTTATTATCACAAAAGTTTAGTTGTGTTTTTCCCGACTGAATTATATTTTAATTTCATTATTTGATTTATGTAATTCATTTTTCCGATAAAATTTAGGTTTCTGATGATGAGTCCCCTATAAGTTTCAGTCGTTCAACTAAAACGTCAATGTCTTCTCTATCTAAATGCTAAAAATATACTGTTATTCATGAGAGTACCGATGAGGAGTTCGAAAATAATAATATTATTGATGATGATACCAATGAGCAAGATGATGTTGAGCTTGAAAATAGTACATGGGCTTTAACATTATTTCTTAATTATTCTACTTCTAAGTATACGAAAATCATTTGAGATGAGTGCCAGAGGTGGTTTTACGCGACGAGTAACGTGCGTTGTTAAATTTTGTCTCATAAATTGATGTAATGTTTTATTTTCAGTTTCACTAAATGTTTTTATATGTTGTTTGATACAGGTTAAGAATTTTTGCTAAAGTTGAATTATCGCATGTTACAACTGTTTGCAATTTCATTTTGATCTTTTCACGTCCTATTTTGAACGTTACACGAAAAACTTACCACAATATTGCATATCGCGAATTATCGGCGGCCAGGGTTTTTCCGCCGCTATGCGCGAGTACTCGCCTTGTACTAATTATCAAGCATCTTTGCCTTCTATTTTTAGAAGTCTTGAATTTTCAACTTACAATCATTTATGCATAGTGTACAAGGCATAGAAACATAATTAGAACTTGACAATTAAAACATAAATAATACTCATATTATAACCCCCCCCATTACATAAATATTTGTAAAGGGCGCCAAATGGCTTACATAAAAGTCAACTTCATTATTTGTCTCTTCGGTTGTTGGTGATGTTCAAATGGCTTACATAAAAGGGCGCCAAATTATTGACGGGCCGCTCATGGTGGACGAGATCATTGCTTGGGCAAAGAAATACAAGAAGCGTGTCATGTTTCTCAAAGTTGATTTCGAGAAAGCTTTTGACTCATTGAATTGGTCGTTTCTTTTCTGTGTTCTTGAGCAAATGGGTTTTAGTTCTAAATGGAGGACTTGGATTCATTCTTGCCTTGATTCGGCTTTTGCTTCAGTTCTTGTTAATGGATCACCAACAAAGGAATTTAAGATTCAAAGAGGTCTTAGGCAAGGAGACCCTCTCTCCCCATTTTTATTTATCTTGGCGATTGAAGCTCTAAATGTTGCTCTTCTTGAAGCAACAAACAAGAATATTTTTTGTGGTATCAAAGTGGGCAAAGACAAGATTCACATCTCACACCTCCAATTTGCGAATGATGCCTTAATTATGGGAGAGTGGTCTCGCGATAATGCTAAGAATTTGTCTAGAATTCTTACTTGTTTTCATCTTGCCTCCGGTCTAAAAGTCAACTTCAACAAAAGTAAACTTTTTGGAGTTGGTATCTCCATTGTTGATTTACATTCACTTGCTTCCTTTATTGGTTGCCTTGCATCTCAACTTCCCTTCACTTACTTAGGACTTCCTATTGGTGCTAACATGTCAAGATGTTTCAATTGGAATCCTCTTATTGAAAGATTTCATAAACGTCTCTCTAAGTGGACAATCAGACTCTTCTATTGGTGGACGCCTCACACTACTAAATCTGTCCTGGTAGCATGAGAGTTTATTATTACTACTATTTCAAGCTCCTAAAAAGGTAATCAATCAACTTGAAAGTATTAGGAGAAATTTCTTTTGGGGCGGGTCTTTGGATGATAATAAAATCCCTTGGATAGCTTGGAAAAAAGTAATATGTCCTCGTGATCAAGGTGGTCTTGGAATTGATGGTTTGGGAACGTGTAACCAAGCTATGCTAGTTAAATGGTGGTGGAGATTCTACATTACGGAATTCAGCAATTTGGCGCAAAGTTATTTGTTTATCAACGGCCTTTAGGTCGGACTTATGTCTTTTCTTGACCCAACTCGGGCATGTATCATATGCGAAGATAACAGATGACTCCTTAGTCAACATCAATCTTGATAACATCTTTAAGATTAAAGCTTTTGGAACGATATTTGGATTGGTGATACGCCTTTGGTTGCTTCATTTCCTCGCCTTTATCGTTTAGACATAAATCTGGATTGTCTTGTTTGTGATAGAAACCCCACTGCCAGTTCCCTTTTGTTGCCACTACTTCTGATGTCACCCGCAGTTACAATCCAATCTACTGGTAATGGGTCCTTGAGCCACGTTATTTTCCTCTGGCTAATCTTCCAGTGGGTTTAGCAAAGGGAACCAATGCTTGGACCAGAAACTAAAGAACTCATTAGCTTGGTTAGTCTTTTATCCAATCTTTACTTATCGGATGTCGAAGATAGATGGGAATGTGTTATTGATGCTTCAAGACGCTTCTCCGTTAAGGGCATGAGATCTTTCATCACATCTAAGTCTCATTCGGTATCCTCTACCGCAACTCGTTGGAACAAGTAGAGCCATTGAAAATTAACATCAATACATGGCGCGTCCTAGATGGTAGGATGGCGACCCTTGCCAATCTTGATCGAATGGGCATGGATTGATTCCGTGAGATGTCCCATATGTGATGATGCCGTTGAAACGGAAGAGCACTTGTTTGTTGATTGCAAGATTGTGAGAGACATATGGATAAATGTGTTAAATTGGTGGCGTATATCGAACACCACATTTCAAAGTCTTCAAGATGTCTTTCAACTGGCAGACGACTCCCCTCTTGAAGCAAAATTTTCAAGATTCTTCGATGCGGTGATACAAACTACAATTTGGTCCTTATGGCGTTTTAGGAACAATGTCATATTCTCTCTAAAGAAACCATCAAAGGATCTTATTTTCAACGACATCATGATCTTATCTTTTAATTGGATTGTTAGTCGATGTAGAAAACCTTTTTTGAATTGGATAGAGTGGTTTAATCACCCTTGTAACGCTCTATCCACCCCCTTGTAACTTCGTCTAGCTCCTTGCTAGTTTCTATTTCAAATGCCGTTAAAAAAACATAAATATTTGTAATACGTAATTAATAAATGATTAATACACCCCATTACTTAAAAATACAATGCACATTGTACAACAATTAAAAACATATATCTACAAAAGCGTACATATGATGTCTCCCTAAAATGATGGTGCATATAGTCTTGTAAACCGGACCGGACCAACGGGTTCAACCGGGAACTCGAGTCACTATCGGTTCGGCTAGCCAATAAAAGCCGCCCGAAGACGAACCAGAGTGGACCCGTCGGAACCGATAAAAACGGGTGAACCGAGCCTCACCGGGATTAAATTCTTTTTATTTTTTCGATTAAACGTCATAGGATACCCTCCGCCGCAACGCGCAGATGCGCTTCTAGTATCTTTTTATTTATCCTTTACGGTATATGTCAGTCATTTTAAATATCTACAAGAGTAAATGTTTTTTTTTTTAAAGTTTACAAATAAGTGCTATGTTTGTATTAACGTGTTGACTATGAATAGACGGAAGGAAATAACATTTCTTAACAAATATTCATCTAATTTTAAATGCAAATTCTTGTTCCAATATTACGGCTAACTACCTGTTTTTCTTTAATAAAAAATAATACAATAATAAATTTATTTAGGTGGCAGGTGGACTAAAGCACCCATTTAATATTATCAGCTCATAAACATATTCACATTCAACCTTTGAACACAGAACTTATATACGAGTTTTCATATTCTTTTCATTTACATGAATTTAGTCTTCATTTTAATGTGAAGTTTCACAAACTCAGATATACATATACGTAAAGTGATAAAAAAAAATCAGATCTTCATACACAATTACTAGTTGAGTAATGTCTTTTCAAAAAGCCTCATGAATAAACACGAGACTTTGGTTTTCCGAAATCGTCGAAAGTTGAAAGCTACCTGAAGTTATAGTTTTGAGAAAAAGATTCCATCAAGAACCAATTTTTTTTTAACTGCGGAAATGCATTATCAAACAAGCTCTAACATGGGTCATTTTTCGAGTAATTGAGAAAATAAATAAGATTAACAAATCATATTAAGGTTGATCGACATATCTCCTTCAAGATTAGACGATAAAATTACAAGATTTAATCATCTATCATCTGTTGAGCAAAATTGATCATCTCTTTGAATTTTAAGTTGTTACACTTATATTTTACATTACAAAAGTAAACATGCTCAATTAACATATCATCAGAGAACTGCACCAGGAAGCTTTCTAGTTTCCGCACAATCTCAAAGACGACACTCAACTATAGTTTACAAGATAAAAGGAAGAAATTAAATAACCAAAAAACACATAAAATTCAATATATTATCTGACCTTACGAACAGGCCAGTACTTAACTTTACATTTTTGTTTCTTATCACAATTAGCAAATGAATCAAACTTCTTCTATAAATGAAGCACCAAATTTGTGCCCTAACTAAACAATAGTACGTTGCTAATTTTAGTCACATTACTTTGTAAACGGACTAAAATCACAACGTATACATATCTTTACACAATGATCAGTCAAACATCTAAAATGTCATCAAATAATAACCTAATCTAAAACTTTAGTATCATTTTATGATGGATATGATGAAATTAAATTATGTGGTATACAAGGTGAGTTACTCCAAACCCTAGCATGCATCTTCAATATCTCAATAGCTTTTTCCTTCATCTTACTACCACAATCAACTTGCAACGCCAAACACAACTTTCCAACCACACCAATTTGCAACATCTCGGCCAAGACTCCACCATTGCCCGAATACTTAGCCACCGAGTACACAATTCTCACCGCCCTATCACTTGCAATCGGCGAAACCCTAAAAATCTTTTTAGAAACAACTGCCAAACCCGCGCCATGTTTTAGCAACTCAGATCGCCCTTCAGCACATTGACAAAGCTGATCTAGGGCTAATAACACCATTTCCAGCAATCTTTTGTCGGATGAATCTAATAAGATGTCAATCAATGCAGGGACCGCAGATGCTTCTGCGGCCCTGATCCTATTTCTCCCTGATAAACAAACGTTTATCAGCAACTTTAACGTTGCTTTAGTGGCTTTATGGGAAATCTGATCATTCAAAACATTAACTAGCTCAACAAAGAACTCATGTTTTAAAGATGACGTCACTTGCATTGGCTGAGCAGCATCAAACATAGATTTCAGTAGCAAGACAGCGTATGTTCTTGTCTCATAGTTAACAGCGCGTTGCATCACGCGCGTTAGGGTTTCAAGAAAATCATTGTTTTTAGCAAATAAGCCTTGAAGGGTAGCTTGTGAAATATGCATTTGGTAAAGAATACCTAATGCTTCATCAGAAGGTGTCACCAACTCGAACTCTGCCACGACGGATTCATCTCCAACCGATGATGACGTCATGCTACTATTGTTGTTGTGGTTGTTTAGAACATAAGTTAGGTACTCAACTGCTCCAGCTGCCTCCATTGACCTTTTATTTGTTTCACTTTCTAAAACGAGCATTTTCAATCTTTTTAAAGATTTCATTTGCAAAGTTGGAGTTTTCAAATCTTTGAGAAGTTTTAGGATTTGGGTTTTGGAGATTGGAGCTCGAGGCGTAGGGACTCTTTCGACGCCACATGTCGGGTTAAGTGTGCACCAAGATTGGATCAATCTTCGAACCGTGTGGTTTGGTGTAAGTTCCATGTCTAATAGTACTTGTTTCGTAACCGGGCATGTGTTGTTCTTCTTTGTGTATAGCCATTTCTCGATGCTATCGCGATCATATGTGATCCCCGTATGAAGTGTTACAGGGTCTTTCATGATTTCTAAAGAAATCGGACATACAAAAAATGGAGGAACTTCGACGATTTTTGGATCACTCATTGTAGAATGAAGAATATTAAGAACAACCCACAAATTGTTTGAATAAATAATGAAAATTTAAGTGCTTTTTTAGAGGTTTTTGATGATGTTTAATTTGGTTGTGAATACTTGAAATGGAGAATAATGTTTGGTTATATATATATGTATTGGGATTGAGTGAGAAAAGGGGATAGTATTTATTTATTAAAGAGAAAGTCAAATTAAAGAAAAAGTACAGCAAATTGATGGTCAGACAGATTGTGTTTGACTTTTCAAACAGGTTTGTAAGGCTCAAGATCGAAGAAGACAACTTAACTTTGGCTATAAATGCATGTGCGAGATAAAATACAAGGGCAAAATGTGAAGGATAAGTCGATAAAGACTTGTGTGTTAAGAAAATATAAATCCAACTTTCGGTCCTTTCATTTTGACAAATATTCATCTAGATAAGTAATATTTTATAGATTTGGTTAGCTGAGTTAGGATCAAGTAAGAAATAAAACTAAAATGAAAAGTGTAAGAAGAAACTAAAACAACATATTTTAGAGCGCACTTACAAAATAAAAACATTTTTTTAGATTTCTTCTTTTTATTTGAAATGTGTGCTTAAAAATCATTCTCATCTTTTCATTTTAATTTTTCTTCTCATCGTATCTTTTCTCTTGGTTAGTTAGTTTAATTGTTAAAATATGAAAGAACTTTAATCAAATACTTGCTTCATTATAAATTTAACGAAATGGTTGTGGGTGAGTAACGTTACTTTTGTTATCTGATTTTGTTGTGATTTCTATGATGTAAATACTGATGTGTGACTGACGTGTTTTAAAGTTTTTTTTCTAGTCTTTAGCGAGCCTATACCATGTTATGGCCTAATTGTTGACATATGGTTTACTTTGTGGCTTCTTTCTAGCTCTAGATTCATTGCTTTCGTGATACACATGCGAATGTATTCTTTTGCAGTTGCTTAATCTAGTAAAAAGTGTCTCAACTAATATAAGCTTGAGAAATACTTAAGAGTCACAAAATGGTTAGTTGTGACCCCAGTAGATATATAGACATGGTCACTTCATCACATAGTCGGCAAACTCAACAATTCTTAACGTTTGTGATTATGGTTGATGGTAATTGGATTGAAAACCCGAATGATGTCAAGAAAGAGTTCTTTCTGACCATTTTCGCCAATGTTTTGGTAGGAAGGACAAACCTACTGCTTCTAATAGTCTTGGACTTTCCTAATCCAGATTTATCATGTGCTATGTGATCATTGGGAGGGAGGTTCTAATGATGTGTAATTATAGAAATCGGTTTGGGAATTGTTGGTACCGACAAGCCCCGGGTCCGGATGGATTCCGTTAGGTATTTTTCTGACACTTTTGGCATCGTGTGGGTATAGGGATGTTTGTGAAGTTAGGGTGAGGTATTTTTTTAATATTTTCTGATTTACACCAAAGGGTGTAATTAATCTTTCATTGCCTTAATTCCGAAAATCGGATGCTAATCTTGTTAAGGATTTTAGAACGTATATAGCCTCATTGCGTAGCATATATAAATTCATTGCTAAGATTTTAACTAATCGTCTTATGTTGATGTCTTGGGGGGGGAATTAATTAATGTGGTTCAAATCGGCT
The DNA here is from genome assembly GCA_026074375.1 of Tanacetum coccineum. Classification (NCBI taxonomy): domain Eukaryota; kingdom Viridiplantae; phylum Streptophyta; class Magnoliopsida; order Asterales; family Asteraceae; genus Tanacetum; species Tanacetum coccineum. Next base: position 42,030 of record BQNB010023812.1, on the reverse strand, counting down.
TTCATTAAGATAGGCAAATTCTTGATGGGCCTTTTATTTATAAATGAAGTCATGTCTTGGTGTAACAGAAGAAGAAAAAAAACTCTTCTTTTCAAAAGGTGGGACTTTGAAAAAGCATATGAATCGGTAAGTGGGATTTCTTGATGATGTTTTAGGCAAGTTTGGGTTTGGTGGGTTAAATGGGAAAAATGGATATTCATTGTTGTCTCTTCATTCTTCGTAATGGTCTTCATTATCAATGGTAGGCACAACCGCACGATGTTGCAATTTGGTAGTGGTCGTAAACAATGTGATCAGTTATTACTTTTTTATTCTTATTAATCATGGGAATGTCTACATATTTCATTTAATGAGTGGTTTTGTGCGGGTGGTATGTTTCCATGTTATATCGTGTTGGTCGGTTTGGTTAATCTTTCGCAACATGTTCTATGCGGATGATGCGGGTTTTTATAGGTGAATGGAGCGAAAGTATATATAACTTTCTTATCCATTGTTCTGATGTTTTTCTTAAGGTTTAAGGTTTAAAAATCAATACTGTGCTAAAGCAAAATCATGGGAACTGAAGTTGATAATGGTTTAAAGTCTCTGTGGGCGTCAATATTCGGTATGTCTTGTTCTTAAAGCACTTTTTTATATCTTGGTTCTTATGTTTCGGAGGGAATGAATAAATTCAATCTTGGAAGTCCATTATTGATAGAATTAGAAGACGTCTATCAAGAAGGAATGATGAAATTGTATCGATTGGAGGGCGGCTCATGTTAATCAAATCGGTACTTGGCTCGAAGCCTTTTTTTCACATGTCAATGTTTAAAAAGTTCATGAATGGAGGTGGTCTTTCTAAATTACTGGGAAATCTTCTTCGAAGTAAAGTCTTCATTGGTCATGAGAGTACGGGTAAATATGCTCGTGGGTTCAATGGAAGAAGGCTCTTGCTCCTAATGATAACGGTTGGTCTAGGTATTTTTAGTCTTTATGCTCTTAATAGAGGATTGATATATTTAATGGGTTTGGGGATTTTTAGACCATGATGCCTTACGCTTTGGTCTCGTGTATTTCAAGGTCTTATAAATGAGCCAATGGATAGATTGTGAGATTTCGGGTAAAGGAGCTAATTTCATGTTGGATAAATATTATTATAGTGGTTAGGAGGCTTGAGGTAAAGGGTTATTAACCTGCTTTTTGTTCATTATGAGAGAAGAAACTTGGGGAATGGCACTTTCGACTTTATTATGGGATGACGTGTGGTTCTCTGTGATGGGGGCATGCTTAAGAATTAAGATTACCTAGAGCGTATTAAGTAGGTAAAAATTGCGCATAATAGTATATCACCATTCGTTTAGTAAGACATCGAGAGGAGGGCTGGAATCACTCTAGGTTGACTGGGGTTTAGCGAAAGTGATTAACCCTGTGGTGCTAATCAGTCTCAGGATTCATGGTTATTGGGACATTGAACAATTCTGGTGGTTTTTACCGTGGCTTCGTCAAGATAAACATGATAGATTAGCGGATTACTTCCGCATGGTGATCTAATGACTAGGTGGATTCGATATGTCCCAACAAAGTGAACACCTTCGCTTGGAAGGTAATGACGAACTCCTTACCTACTAGATTTAACATTTCCAGACGTGGTATAGATATTGAGTCTCTATCTTGTGTGAATTGTGATGTCGGGATTGAAACCAATGATCATTTGTTCTTCGCTTGTAACACGGCAAAGAAGATTTCTAAATTAATAAATCAGTGGTGGGACGTGCCTTTTATGGATATTAACTCTTACGGAGAATGGAGGTCTTGGATCGATAATGTAAAACTGCCGAAGAAGAATAAAAGCATGTTCCAAGGTATTTATTTTGTGATGTGGTGGCTTCTATGGAATTTTCGTAATAAGAAGATGTTCGAGGCCAAGCCCAAATCTAAGGAGACGTTTTTTGATGAGATTATTTGTAGTTCTTATTACTGGTGTCGGTATAGATGCAATACTTTGTTTAGCTGGGACGATTGGTATAAAAACCCGTCTCTTATTTCTTTGTAATTTCTAGCTCCTTGCTAGTTTTTCTTAATAAAAGTCGCCGTTCAAAAAAAAAAAAAGGTTTAAATACTTCAACATCATAATTCATAAGAAACTCATGATTCGCCGGTGATTGAGATCTTCATTGAATACATAACATGCTTGCACCACTAAATCGATATTCGATTGTTACTTCAATTGTGTGATACAAGCAACACAAAACAAAAAACTTTAGTGACTTATATGAAACTATTCATAATAAAGAGTGGGTTTTAAATAATGTATGAAACTAGTGATAGTGAAATGAAAATGTTGTCCCCTAATACAAATGTTGACTTTACTATCTCTAAAAATGTCAAAACACCATCGCTACTCGTGCTTAATTTCGAAATGCGGCTACCGACACTTGTTTGTTAAATGGATTTGGATGTATTTCTAATTTCTTCGACGTGGTTGTTTAAACAGCCTTATGATTTATTCGGAGATTTAGGATCGACATGACTTTTTAAAAAAAAAACAGTCGAACAAAAACCTTCTCTTCAATAAGGTGAAGATGCTCTCGGGTAACTCTTGTTCACCTCCACTTTTATAACTTTTTCTAGCTTCTTGCAATCTTTTTAATATAACCGTTAAAAAAAATAACATAAGAAGTCAATAACATATACGAAATTAGACATTGAGATATAGTCTTATATATGCTCCCTCTGTTCTAAAATAATTGTCGCGCGACAAAAAATATGCTTTAACGAAAAATATCATAATTACAGCTTTCCTTTTCTTACTTTTATAGAGCGACAATTTGATCCTTAAATACTCCGTAATACTCACTTCGTCTCTAGATAAGGCTGGGCGGAGTAATGCCCATCTTCACCATTCACAAGCCATCTCACCATGGTGAGTGTTATTCCACCCCTCCAAACTCGCGCGTGAGTTGGAGTGTGAGTGGTGAGCCACTCACCACTGGTGAGTGGTAACTCACCTGGGACCTACATGTTTTTTATCCGTTTTATATTAAAAAAAAAAATTAAGTCCTTATTTTTTTACTTGATAAATACCCATATTTCACTTATTGTTAAAAACACAAAATTTTATTTATTTTTAAACAAAACTCTCAAATTCAGTATTGTATTTTTAACGTAATGTTTTTATTCTTCAATGAGATGAAGATGCTCTCGTGTAACTCTTTTTCACCTCTACTTTTATAACTTTTTCTAGCTTCGTGCAATCTTTTTAATATAACCACCGTTAAAAAAAATAACATAATAAGTCAATAACATATACGAAATTAGACATTGAGATATAGTCTTATATATGCTCCCTCCGTTCTAAAATAATTGTCGCGCGACAAAAAATACGCTTTAACGAAAATATCATAATTACAGCTTTCCTTTTCTTACTTTTATAGAGCGACAATTTGATCCTCAAATACTCCGTAATACTCACTTCGTCTCTAGATAAGTGTTATGTTTTGACTTTTGAAGTTTTTCTTTTTTACCTTTGACATCAACTAATTTTGTGTGTAATATAATACTTGATGCAAAATATATAATGAATTAGGTTTTAAATTTATTTTCATTGGTATAATTTCCATGAAGTATTATATAACACAAACAAAATAATTTATTGTTAAAATTGAAAAAAAATACTTTTAAAGTTAAAACATGACACTTATTCAAAGATGAAGCGAGTAATTTATAACTTCTTCAATATTTGTAACAAGCAAGATTACCCGCGCGTTGCTGCGGTGCGTTAATTTTTCACGCCTTGTTGCGGGGCATTATTTTTTTTTTTGTGCGGGTTTATTTTTTTGGTCTTTGTAGCGTTATTTTTTTTTCTCGTGCTAATTTATTTTTTGGGTCTCATGTTTAACTTATGTTGAGGGTATGGTTCATAGCGTTGCGATATTGGAATCGTTTTGTTTCGGGAATAAAAGACGTATTTAGTTAAAAGTTGAGGGTACGGTTTTTTGTTTTTTTTTTGGCCGACAGCGGGGTTTTTTTTACATTTTGGGCCAATTTTTTTTTGAGGGTTGAGCCAAACACTATAGCAAATACTGTAGCAGCACTGTAGCAAGTGTGCCAAAAACGACGTCGTTTAAGGCCACTTTTGAGTATATATATAATAGTATCTTAAAGTGAAGATAATATCTTAGAATAGGTCTAAATTCTCCATATGATTTTAGAAGTGAACAATTAATTTAAAAAAAACGTGAAGAATAAAATTGTGAGGGAGGAAGTATAATGTTAACTTTTCAAAAGTCATGTGAGTAAATCACAAACCTAAATCGTTTTGAGCTATACAGAAGATGCATGGTGTGAATGTTTCGCGTATACCTTTATAAAACACGCATACATAAAATGCCACATATAACTAATTTACAAAAAGGATTCTCAACATATAGGTGTGGTTAAATCTTGGGTAGTCATATATCGCGAGATGCACTGTAACTAGGGCACGCATATAGTATTTCCGCGCTTGAAGGATGGTTTAAATTATTTTGAGCTCAAGTTTTGGTTGGTGAATATCTTCGAATGACTAGAAAAAGTTCATAAACATCCACGTAAAACTCCTACGTGCCCTAATCTCTCTTTCTCAATATTTCTTGTGAATTTTTCGTTACGTCTCTCTCTCTATCTCACGTGAGTCGTGAGGGCTAGCTAGATGCCCTAGCATTCTCTCTCACACGGTTCATTTTCTTTCACTATTTATCTTTTGAAAAATCTATTTTTTCATCGGCTATCGTTAATTCGCGAAGCAAAATAAACATGTGCCAAATTTATGTTGTGTTTATAGAAATTGATCTCTCTCAGTCTTTATACACAATACACTCTTTATGATGTTTTCAACTGCTCTATAAAGTACCAAGAGCTAGGTTCATATATTATGTTTGAAGATGTGGACAATTTCTGCTTTCGGTTAAAGTAATAACCGTAAAAATGGAAGAAAAATCAAGTCAAAAAGGAAACGGTGCTTTGCTTTTTCTTCCTTCTTTAGAACTCCATTACACTTCATAATTTGAATTATTTTATTATCTCCACTAATTTACGGAATTGTACCTGACTATTACAAGACTATTTCTCTTTGGAAAAGGTAAAACTATATTGACCTTGAACTTAGATCAAAATGTATATAAAAAAGGTAAAACTAAATGCCTACTACTCCGTATATCCTTAAAGAACAAAAACTAGTAGTTACGGTTTAACCAATATTAAATCAAACTTGTCGAGACGTCTCTAAGAAACATATATTAGTATTATAATATACGTACGCATGCTGCATGCATAATGATATTCTATAGTTTTATCATTATCTGAATTCAAGAATTATATGACTCTTTCAATTTGACTTAACAAATTAGATCCACTGGGTTAGTTTTGGATACGTTCAATTTTGAATGTGAAAATTTTACCTTTTCGTTCGAAAGAACAAGTAATCCCATATGAGTAGTTTTATATATAAGTGAGACAATTTCTAAGTTCGTAAGATGACTAAGGTAAAACATAACGCTACGAAGAACGGAATAAGTCACCGTGTTATTGTAAATCGATCTTATACTATTTCATAATAAGACTGGGTTATGAAAGACGTTCCATAAAAGTTTTTCGTCATATTTGAAGAAGACAATAATTTTACTGGTGATCGAGCCCAACATTCCTAAATGGAAAATCACCATTTCATATTTGTCATGGTACGTAGCATGCTACTATAGTATTAGCTAAAAGCGACCAAAATGATATTGTCCTTTATACTTTTTGGTGCAAAGGTGAACTCATATATTAAGAAAAAACAAGTTACATCAATCCATAAGAAGGGTAGACATGCCTAGCCCTTCTTTAAAGAAATAGAAACATACAACCAAGAACAAATACTGAAAAACAGAACATATCGGATATACTAATATGCATCTCTGATGTTGAACAAAGCATTATCTGATAGAACTAAAATGCTTCCAAAATTGCACTCACCCAGCTGCAAACAAAGAAACTTGAATTCACCTTAAATTGCACCAAGACCATGACTTGTTGACTACATTTTCATACTCAATCCAATCACAAACTATTCAACCCACATCCACAATAGCTTGAATTGAGATAAAGTAGGCATCATCAAGCAAGTCATAGCCCCCATTCACACTAGCTAAAGGGCTCTACCTTCCAAGCTACATTTCCTAAACATAACCTTCTAGCCCACCCATCAGCTACAGCCTCACTAAGATGGGTCAAAAGGAAGAGGTTTAGGCATCACATGTCAGGGAACACCCACCTTTAACTAGATCCTTCCTATCCTCCTTTGACACTGTATAGAATGAACCAAGAAGTTTTACCTTCTACTCCATCCGTATACATTATCCTCCTAGTCCATTACCCTTCTCAAAAGATAGTCCTTCCTTATGGTACATAACACTGAATCAGACCTCTCTTTGACCCAAACATAGATAAACAATTCCCCCCCTAGGCCAACTATTTAAAACTATGAAACGTCAGCAAGTACAGTCACACCAGTGTTACTCCAAGATACAAGGTACTATACATTTGAATGGACTGCATTAACAGATTCCACCCAGTAACAGAGTAGATATGATATCATGACCTCCACATTGAGGGAAATTCTTTCCATCTATCATTTAGTCAGTAGTGCCAAACACCCATTTATGAATGCATGCAATGATCCATACTCCTCTAAAGAGTGGTCCACACAAAGTAACCAGTAAATCACCCTTTAACCTTTGTCTTTAACATAATTCATCCACTTTGCTCCTAAGTATTTGATTGCATACAACTGTAAAACCCTGATCCAAACACTCCTTTAAGAAAAATTCATTTTAACTTCCCAAAAGCAAAGCAGCAACCTGTTTCTACTTGACATTAGATCCTTTTTAAAACCATGCGAAACCCCATCATTTCTAAAGCTTTAATTTGTGTAAAAGAATAGTCTGCAATAATGATTGCCACTCCCTTTTTTGATCTTTGAAAATTCTTAGATTTCTTTCCTGCTAAAGAAAGTAGATAACAACTTCAAAGCTTAGTCCTATTAATGATACCCGATACAGTTTGAAGCAAGGTTTCCTTTACAGCTAATAATATCAACAATATCCTTCCAACTCTGAGCATGAATAGTACAAATTCATTTTTCCCTTGCAGATTTAGCTATATAGCTTTTGAGTATAGCAACAGTGAAAGAATAGTGGTCATAGTGACTAATTTCCTGTCACCCATCTAACAAAGGGCACATACCATCATATTCATAGCAATTCATTTGTTCATAGTACGAACCTGTTCTGAACATGCCACCCTAAACATGAAAGAAAAGTTTGGGTATGCATTGGAGAAACACACAAGGTTTTTCCTATTTGACTTCCCATTATTACTCTCATATCATCATAAACATTTTTTCATAGTGAAATTTTTGGAGACATACCATTCTTATAAACCAAACAACTTTGTATAGTTCACCATACACTTGATAACAGGCACTTCATTTGTAGATAGAATGCACAGATTGCCCACACCATTACACATATGCATTCTTCCAAGCTCTATCAGAAATCATATCTGCTACACAACTATCCTTGTTTAGTTTAGCATTGTATAAATCTCTAAGAGTAATGAAATTAATCAGAGGTCCCAATCCACTCCAATTATCATACCACATATGTGTGCTCTCCCTATTACCAATCTTATATAAAACATGATCCCTAATCAAGTCTCTGATAGCCAAAAGATTTTTCCATCCCCAACTATCACATTCTTCTTTTTGAACCACCCAAATACTAACACCTCTTAATTTCACAGTATTGACCCACCTCACCCATAGGGTATCCTTATTATTTGCTATGTTCTATAAATGTTTCACTAGTAAAGCTTTGTTCCACCACAGAAGATCTTTGAGCCTAAGCCCACCTTGACTCTTAGGTTTACACACAGATTTCCAAGCTATCTTAGCTTTGCCTTTAGACTCGTCAGTATGACTCCATAGGGAATTCTTCATGATTCTATTAATATCCTTAACCACAGACTTGGGTAAAAGAAATACACAGCACCAATAAGTATGAATGGATTCCAGCACAGAAGCTATCAATTGTAATCTCCCAGCATTATGTTAAGAATTTATTCCTCCAATGATTAATTTTAGCTTTCACCTTACCAATCAAGCCCTTGCAATCTTTAATACCCAATCTTTAGAGATTAATAGAACTCCCAAGTACTTCATAGTAAGCTTACCTTTCCCAAAAGGAAGAATAGAAAGAAGTGTTTGCTGCTCATCTTCCTTAATACTGCCAAAGAAAACAATACTCTTGCTAAAATTTGGAAGTAGTCCAGAACATTTACCAAATTCATCTATAGAGTCTTTAACAACTTTCATAGAACAAGGATCACCATGGCAGAACACCATAAGATCATTAGCAAAGCAAATGTGAGTTATCTTCAAATTTTTACACCTAAAATGATAATTGAACTCTGCATTATTCCTCACATTCCTTTTCATAATCAGGGTAAATACCTCCATGACCAGAGTAAAGAGGTAGGGAGACATGGGATCCCCTGGTTTGAGCCCCCTACCACCCTTAAAAAAACCATAACTCTCCCCATTAATATTGATAGAGAATTTCACAGTTTTGATGCACACCATAATCCATTTCCTCATCTTTTCATGAAACCCAAACTAATCTAAAAGATTATCCATAAACTCCCAACTGACTGTATCATATGCTTTCTGGATGTCAATTTTGAAAGCAACTCTTTTTGGACCCTCAACTCTATTATAGCCCTGCATTAAGTGTTGAGCTAGCAAAATGTTATCCTAGATTAATCTTCCTGGAATAAAAGCACTCTGGTTTTTATTAACCAGCTTATCCAAACACCCTTTAAGCCTTTAAGTAATCACCTTACTAATGCATTTATAGATTACATTACAGCAGGCTATTGTCTAAAATCAGTCACCAGCAATGGGGTATTGATCTTGGGTGTAAGAGAGACAATAGTAGCATTAAGTTCTCCTAAGAGTTTACCAGAAGTAAAAAACTTCTTAACAGCCTTACATACATCATCACCAACAATGTGCCAAGATTTTTTAAAGAATCTATCAGAGTAACCATCTAGCCTTGGTGCTTTGTTATCATCAATACTAAACATGGCTTTCCTAATTTCTTTGTCAGTATTTGGCATGACCATTTGGTTTTCCTCTTCCATAGTAAGTTTAGTAGTAAACAATTCCTCACAATCAGATATAGGAGTAACTGGCATGTTGATCCCCAAGAAATTTTGAAAATGATTGACAAATTAAGTGGCTACCTGATCCCCCTTAAATCTTTGGCCCTTTGAGTCATGAATAACTTGAATTATATTCATCTGATTTCTTCCTTTCAGCATCGTATGGAAATATAAGTTGTTTTTGTCATCATAGCTCAACCATTTAATCTTTCACTTTTGAAAAAGTAGATTTTCTTCATCTTTAACTGCCTCTAAGTAACTTTCTAGAATAACACTTCCTTTCTCTCTTAGACTCTTATCATAAGGATTAGCATCAATTGCAGTTTGAACACACTTTAACTCCTCCTTCAAAGCTTTAACTTTCTCAATTAAGTTACCATTTCTCCAATTAAGTATGTTTAAGTGACTTTAGCTTCTTAACATGATTATACATACACATTCCACCCATATTAGCTTTCCATTTATCCTTAACAATTGGACAAAACTCCTCCTTATTAGTAATATAGTTGGCAAATTTGAATGACCTTTTCTTACTTCTCATTCCATTAGGAATAATCAACAAAGCAGAGCTATGGTCAGAAATCAGATAAGGCATAAAAATAGCATGAGCTTGTGGGTACTTACTCATAATATCCTCATTTACCATGACTCTGTTTAACTTTTTTAGAATCCCAATGTAATCACCAGACTTAACATTTTAGAGATTTTTTGTCCAGGTGAAGTGAAGACCAGCACTAGATAAATCTTCAACCTCTACTTGTTTAATACATTCCTTAAATTCCATCATGTCAGCAGTAACAGTTGTGGAATCCTATAATGACTCCATAGATCGTTATTAGGACTCATCTAGGGTATGATAACAATGATTGTAACACGCAGCGGAATATAAAGAACACAATCATGTTACTAATAAGGTTTTCTTTATTAAACATTAATAAAGAAACTAACTACTAACTACTACACACGCTTTCTATGCGTTTAGACTCTCATTGGAGAGACTATCTATGAATGGATGCCTGTAACCTAGACGCCTACCCTCTTTATATAATAGAGGGAGGTTACAAGAAACCCTAGCTTACTAATAAAGCTAACTAACTATTACATATTAGGTCCTCATTGTTTCTTCTTTCTTCATTTCTGCTTGTGGGTTTTGTAATCATCAAATCTGTAATTCCCAACAATCTTCCCCTATTTGATATTACAAAACAATCTGCATGAAGAAACAATGCTAAAACATGTCATCACAATAATAAGCTGCACATCATGAATCTTCTTCCCCTTTTTGTAATCATCTAATAGGGGTCTTGTGCAACTCGTAAACGCTTCCCCTCAAATGATGCATGTAGATGGAAAGTATATGAACAATAAGCTTCCCCTTAAAAGTATACTAACCATCTCTTGAATCTCGGACTTTAATTGGCTTGAAATAGTAGGTATCAATGAAACATCCAAGTGCAATAACATCCTCCTCTCTCATGTAACTGTTGCCTCAGCCGACGATCTACCTCAATCCTTTGTTGCATCTCACAAAAAGGGTGAACTTGTGACATAATCGATTAAAAAGCTAATGCATCAAACGTCTTCACAATATCCTTATCTGATTTAGTGCGAACAAGACATGTTTATTACACCTCAGTTATGGATCACTGTTGGTCCCTGACCTACCTCACCATAACCGCCAAACCATTGATCCATCTCAGATCAAATCAGTGACAATAATAATACGGTGTAAAAACAGCGGGTAATTATTACCAGATACAAACGAAAATTTGTACCTCAGCTAAGGTTCATCGCTGATTCCCAGATCAAAACTCTCCATAGCCGGTCGAAATATAACAATGGGTGTGGTCCCGGACCAAAACACGGCATTATTATGTTGTATAATAAACGACTTGTGAACACCAAACCAAATCAATAAAAAGTAACCAAGCCATAAGCATCACATCGTCCAAGATCCAAGGGCGTCTATGGACCTATGATATGTGTTGTCCGATATCGATCAACACTAGCAGCACAAACAACAGAACCGTCGCTAAACCTGTCGGAACCGTATAAGCACCAGGAGGAACCGATTTAAGTGACCAGTAGAAACTTATAGCGACCAGCAGAAACCGAGACCAACAAACAGCAGGAACATAATGAAACCAGCAAGAACCAAGTACATAATATGGTCCTTATTGTTTCAAAAAAACACAATATCAATTAGTAAACAAATTAATTGACATTACTCCATCACATATTGTTTTGACTAGATACATTAATGTTGACTAATCTATATCTTACAACATTAATTATGATTTCAATCAATCATTAATCTTGATCTTGTATTTCCTTCTTTAGCATAATCTGTTTCCTTTTGTTTCTCTTTCTTTCATTTCTATTTAATGTGGGGTTTTGTAATCACAAAACTGTAATTCTCTAACAAACTTCCCTATTTGATATTACAAAACAATCTGCGAAGAGAACTAGGTAGAACATGTCATCACAATAGAAGCTGCACAACAGAAATCATCTCCCCTTTTGTAATCATCTAATAGGGGTCTTGTGCAACTCGTAAAACGCTTCCTCCAGTGATGCATGTATAAAAGATGGATTAAGTATATCAACAATAAGCATCCCCTTAAAAGTATACTCACCATCTCATTGAATCTTGAAACTCAGTAGCATAGATCAAATCTTCCTTCAGTGCGAAAAAGACATGCTTATTACAATATCATGTAATAAAATGTCTTTGAATAATTCTTTTAGACAATATTAGCATGGCGATCACATACTATGGCCGATAGTCTCAGTGAGCTCCGTCGCATCAACGACCAGTATCCTAGATCCAATGTCAAGGTTGAAATCAGTATCATTACTCCGACCAAATATTTGTAAAGGAGCGTGTAACATTTCCAATCAAGAATTATAGCATAAACTGAACCTCCAAAATGAACCATACACATCCTCATTGTTCAAGATCTAATAAACCCAGGGCGTCTGTGGACCCAAAATATATGTGTTTTAAAAAATTACAGAAAAATAAATACATAGGAAAACCTTATAAACCCTAGATCAAGAGCCACGAGGCTCTGATACCAATTGTGAAATCCAAGATCTGGACTCAACTAGGGTATGATAACATTGATTGAAAATATGCAGCGGAATATGAAGAACACAATCAACATTACTAATAAGGTTTTCTTTATTCAAACATGATAAAGAAACTACTACTACTATTACACACGCTCTATGCGTGTCTAGACTCTCATTGGAGAAGTCTACTATTAAATGGATACCTGTAACCTAGACGCCTACCCTCTTTATATAATAGAGGGAGGTTACAAGAAACCCTAGCTTACTAACAAAGCTAACTAACTATTACATAATAGGTCCTTATTGTTTCAAAAGAAAACACAATACAATTAGGAAACTAATTAATTGACATTAATCATCACATTAATGTTTGACTAATCACATTAATGTTTGACTAATCTATATCTTCAACATTAATGTTGATTTCAATCAACATTAATCTTGATCTTGTTTCCTTCTTTAGCATATCTTGTTTCCTTTTGTTTCTTCTTTCTTTATTTCTGTTTATGGGTTTTGTAATCATCAAATCTGTAATTCCTAACAAATGACTTGATGGATCAGAAACTCCGCACCTATGCAGAAAGACAGTCTGACAACAAAAGGAAGGCTGATGATTCATCCAGAAACAACCATGGTCAGCAACAACAACCCTTCAAGAGGCAGAATGTCGCCAAGGTCTACAATATGGGGACTGGTGAGAAAAAGCCGTATGGGGGATCTTTGCCCAAGTGCACCAAGTTCCATTTTCATTACAATGGCCCGTGTACTCAGAAGTGCCACAAGTGCAACAAGGTAGGGCACTTTGCCCGCGACTGCAGGAGTTCTGGCAACACAAATGTTGTTAATACTTAGAAGGGCAATGGGGCAAATCCTAAAGGGAATGGTTGTTTTGAATGTGGAGCTCCAGGACATTTCAAGAGAGATTGTCCAAAGTTGAAGAATAAGGACGGAGGAAACGGGAATGCACAAGGCTGGGTGTATGCAGTTAGGAATGCAAAGAAAAGAGGGAATGCATCAGGAAACCCGGACTCCAATGTCGTCACATGTACGTTCCTCTTAAACAACCACTATGCATCTATCTTATTTGACACTGGTGCCGATAGGAGATTTATATCTTCTGCGTTTAGTTCCCTGATTGACATCACTCATACCCCACTAGAAAATAGTTATGATGTGGAATTAGTTGACGGGAAAATAGTCAGGGTAGACACTATTATGCGAGGTTGCACTTTAAACTTCTTAAACCATCCGTTCAACATAGATCTAATGCCACGTAACTATTTTGGTAGTATTCGACATATTAACCCCCCCCCCCCCCGGCATGGATTGGTTAAGAAGGGGTCACGCCGTGATCTTGTATGACGAGAAACTTGTTAGAATCCCCTATGGGAATGAAACCTTAATTTTTCGTAGTAACGACGGGAGAGAATCTTGGTTGGCCATTATCTCATGTTCAAAGGCTCAAGAGTACATGGTAAAAGGATGTCAGATCTTTTTGGCACAGATATCCGCCAAGAAAGAGGAGGACAAGTCAGAAGGAAAGCGACTTAAAGATGTACCAATCGTTCGAGATTTTCCTAAAGTTTTTCCCGAGGACTTGCCAGGTCTTCCTTCGGCTCGACCAGTGGAATTCCAGATCGACTTAATTCCAGGAGCCGCGCCCGTAGCTCGAGCACCGTATCGATTGGCACCGTCCGAAATGAAGGAATTGTCGGAACAACTACAAGAGCTTTCCGACAAAGGCTTCATAAGACCTAGTTCCTCACCTTGGGGAGCCCCAGTCTTGTTTGTCAAAAAGAAGGATGGGTCATTTAGGATGTGCATTGACTACCGTGAGTTAAATAAGCTGACAGTGAAGAATCGTTATCCACTCCCGAGGATCGACGATTTATTTGATCAACTCCAAGGATCCAGCATTTACTCCAAGATAGACTTGAGATCGGGTTATCACCAGCTTAGAGTACGAGAGCAAGACATTCCAAAGACGGCATTCCGAACTCGGTATGGTCATTACGAGTTTCAGGTTATGCCATTCGGGCTAACAAACGCACCTACGGTATTCATGGACCTCATGAACCGAGTGTGCAAGCCCTACTTGGATAAGTTCGTAATTGTCTTCATCGATGACATACTTATTTATTCAAAGGACAAGAAAGAGCACGAAGAACATCTTAAGGCGATTTTGGAATTGCTTAAGAAGGAGAAGTTGTATGCCAAGTTTTCAAAATGTGAATTTTGGATTCCGAAGGTACAATTTCTCGGTCACGTCATTGATAGCAGAGGTATTCATGTGGATCCAGCCAAGATAGAATCTATCAAAGATTGGGCATCTCCTAAGACACCGACGGAGATCCGCCAATTTTTAGGTCTTGCTGGTTACTATCGAAGGTTCATTGAGGGATTTTCGAAGATTGCTAAATCAATGACAAAGCTTACTCAGAAAGGAATCAAATTTGATTGGGGTGAAAAGGAAGAAAACGAAAAAACACTTTTTAGTTAATAAAGCAGAAGTTGTGCAGTGCGCCAATTCTGGCTTTACCTGAAGGAAGCGAAGACTTTATGGTCCTATTGGGGGTGATTAGCTTTCACATCAAGGCTTAGGCAAAAAAACATGTGTTGATGCAGAGAGAGAAGGTGATTGCCCTATCCTCTAGAACAGTTAAAAGTTCATGAGAAGAACTACACCACTCATGATTTAGAACTTGGATCGGTGGTATTTGCTCTAAAAATATAGAGACACTATCTTTATGGAACCAGATGCACCGTATTCACCGACCATAAAAGTCTACAACATATTCTCGATCAAAAGGAGCTTAACATGAGGCAACGCCGTTGGCTTGAATTGCTAAGCGACTATATTGGGTTTACATTCGTTATCACTCGGGGAAGGGCAAACTTAGTGTGCTGAATCATGAACCGTAAGGAACGGACCTGAGCCATTCGGGTTTGAGCCTTGGTTTATGACTATTAGCTTGTATACTTCCCAAATGAATTATTAGAAGCTCAAACGAAGCCCGAATATAGAAAATCTTAAAAAGAAGACTTTAGGCGTTATGATCAGAAAGGATATAACCCAAGGAAAAGGCCTGGAACCAGAAAGGGAAAAGGTGTTGCTGTTGAAGAACCTACTCCAACTCAAGATAAGACTTTCAAGCAATTGGAAGAAGAAAGACTAGGTTGGGAGGCTGCTCAGAGATTACAAGCTCAAGAACTAGCAGATTTGGAAAAGCAAAGAGCTGAATCTCTTATGAAGGATGCTAATTTAGCTAGGCAGATGTCTCAAGACTTTGAGATGACTGAAGACCAAAGAAAGAGACAGCAAGAGGTTCTTGCATCTGCTGCAAACTACTCAGATGCTGCTTGGGATATAATTTTGGCTCGTCTTCAAGCAAATCCAGACTTATCTTCCACAATTTTCGGGGTAGATTTTACTGATGATGATTTTGCAGCCAAGATGGTTGCTTTGGTCAATTCTCGAAGAAAAGAACTTGCTGAGCAACGGGCTCAAGAATGGAGGGATAGGCCTATGACACCAGCTCAGCTCAGGCAATATATGAGAACTTATGTGAAGAATCAAGGCCCTGCTGTATACACTACTGGTTGGACTATGGCTCAAGTTCGAAAACTCTCTCCTGAACAGCTTCAAGAAGAGTTTGATAAGATTCAAAGAGCTGTTGCATTCACAAAGGGTCTGAAAAGAGATGGTAGTCCAATGACTAATGCCTCTTCAAAGAAACTCAAGACTGGTGATGTTGAAGCTCCTTCTCACGGTGTTCCACAGGAAGTAGAAGTTGAAGCTCCTTCTCAAGATGTTTCACGAGAGAATGTTGATGCTCTTTCTCATTCTCAGAATATTCCAGAAGCTTAAGTTGAAGTTCCTTCTCAGGAAGCTACACTAGAGAATGTTGAAGTTCCTTCTAACATTGCTTCTACATCACAACAAACTGCCTCCTCACTCAAGCAGATTGGATGTTGCTGTAAAGTTCATATTTCAATCCTCAAGGTTCAAGTTTGACGATCTATCTAGAACTGGAAATTAACTTAGTTAAATTCTAGTTTAGGGGAGGATTGTTAGGAATATTTGTAATACTTAGTTTCTACTAGTAGGTATGTAGTTCCTACTGGTTTGTAATACTTAGTTTCTACTAGTAGGTATGTAGTTCCTACTGGTAGAGTAGTAGTTCCTACTGGCAGGTATGTAGTTCCTGCTGGTAAGGTTATTATCATAGTTAGTCCTGGTAGGCTAAATCTAGTTCCTACTGGTAGAATACTTAGTCCTGGTAAAGTCAAATAGTTATTCCAGGATAAGATTTTAGTTAGTTAGAGATGAGGATATGCATGAGCTAAATAAGGAAGATATTCATGCATATCAATCTCACGCGTTTTTAGTAATTGCGGATTAAATGCTGATTAGGGTTTCTCCACTATAAAGAGAACCTACGGCTTAGGGAAATGTACACATTCAGAAAAACACATTTCTCCTTGTTAATTAATAGAAATCCATAGAAGGATCTTTTAGTTTTATTAGTCCTGTTCTTCTTATTAGTTGTGTCTATATTCCGCGTAGACATTAGCTTTTCAAAGCAAGAGTCTCTCTTGTGATTAGCTTGTGATTACATAGGTTAATCACCATCCTTAACAGGCAGTAAAGATCTATCTAGAGTGGGATCCAACAAGTGGTATCAGAGCTTGTTGAGAGTCTCTCATAAGAAGAATATTCCTGGATTTAAGATCCTTATAAACCTCACAACCAAACACCTCTCTACACCTTTAAAATGGCAGGATCTGACAATGAAAGCGATGATGCTAGTGTTCATAGTGAAGCCACCATTCCTCAACAACAACGAAACATTCAACCTCAAATCATTACCACTGTCTCAAACAACAATGCAAAGTTTCCTTATTTGAAGAAGGATGAGTATGAGGTCTGGGCTATGAAGATGGAATACTGGATCACAAACAATGATATGAATATCTGGAAGGTGATTCAAAATGGCAATAGCTTGAAGAGGACTGGAAGAGATCGTGATGGAAGGGTCATTATTCTTCCCCCAACGACTGCAGATGAACACATTGCTGTTCAGAGGGAATCAAAGGCAAGAACTACCTTGCTTCAGTCTATTCCTGATGATCATGTGGCTGATTTCCATTATATGGATGATGCTAGGGATATATGGAATGCAGTCAAAGCTAGGTTTGGTGGAAATGCCGAATCCAAGAAGATGAGAAAGTCTATGCTGAAGCAAGAATTTTCAGAGTTCAGAATTAGTGAAGCAGAGGGATTGCACAAAGGGTATGACAGGATGCAGAAGATTCTAAGTCAGCTTAACCAACTCAAGGCCAAGCCAGAGGATGAAGATATTAATCTCAAGTTTCTAAGAGCTTTGCCTTCATCATGGTCTCAGGTAGCTTTAACCTTGAAAACCAAAGGTGAACTTGAACTTCTTTCTTTTGATGATTTGTACTACAAGTTAAAGACTCTTGAGGTAGATATCAAAGGATACTCTACTTTTTCCTCAAGCCAATCTGCAGGTCCAAGCCATTCTGCATTTGTTAGTACCACCAGTGCTAGCAAAAAGATGTCATATGCAGATAGTCCAAGCTATTCTTCATCTACCTACACTGCTCCATCAAACTCTAAGACTGGGTCTCACAGATCTGGTAATGTAATTGAAGATGTTCTTCAATCTTTTGTTGCTGATACTGAGCCAGAACAACAACTGGCTTATGAAGATTTTGAACAGATAGAAAAAATGGATCTGGAGGAGATGGACTTGAAATGGCAAATGGCTATGCTTTCTGTTAGAGTACACAAGTTTGAGCAGAAAGCTGGAAGGAAGATTGATTTTGATAAGAAGGAATCTGCTAGGTTCAACAAGAAGAAGGTCAGATGTTACAAGTGTCTTCAAAGAGGCCACTTTGCCAGAGAATGCAGGGCAAAGGGAGGAAATGACAAGCAGAGATATTCCTCATTCAAGATTCAGGAGATTGGAAAGAAGGAAGAAGATTCCAAAGCCTTGATCACTGTTGATACATTGGTTGATTGGACAGAGCATGATGGTCAGAGTGATGGAGTTATTGCTCCTAAAGAGTTTGGTATGATTGCTGGTTGTGATACTGAGGATGCAATTGAAGAAGGTGCTGCCAAGATATACAACTTGATCACTGGAGCTGATACAAAGGAAGCCAGTACTGCAGGTGATGCTGGAGAATTTGCTCTCATGGGTGTCACTTCTGAGGTACATAACTGCCCTTTTGGTTGTGAACATAAATTTAATAATCTTCAAAAACAGTATAATGATCTAAATGAACAATATAATGAGTACTATATACAGATCCAGGCTTATAAAAACTCTCTTAAAACATTAAAAAAACAAAAGAGAGTCTATCAGCAAAATGACTTTGCCTCTAGTGATTCTAGTGTCAAATCTTTAGAGCCCAACTCAAATGATTCAACCTTCTGTGCATCAACTTCCAGTGTATCCACATCTGAGAGTGAAGCTGAGATTGAGTCCAATGTTGGGACACCTATCCAAGAACCCATTATTGTTAAGGATTTACCTAGTTTCCTTGGTAATAGTTTCTAATAAGAATGAACGGCACTTCTAGGACCTCTTGGTAATAAGAATGGTTATTTTAAATAAAAAGCAGGTCAAATTTAGGAAAAATAATTCTTTCTGCTTCAAAGTCTTGTTTTGTATGTGGTAGGTTATCTTTCATCTCATTGTAGAATTGTAATTATTAAGAGACACAATATTCTAATGAATTTTGATGGGTGTGGGATATCCTCAAAGGGAACAATTTAGGACAATGCCTACTATGGTCCACTCAGTTCAAATTCAAATTTGTCCCACAGCAGTAAACATCTCAGGTCTGGCAAGGTTTCTAATCCAGCTGCTAGACCAAACCGGTTCCTGCTGGTAGGCAAAACCAGTTATTCGTACTAGTAGGCCCAAAACCAGATTTTTTTTTTTTTTTTTTATATTTTTTTTTCTACTGTTAAAGCAAAATAGACCTCCCCAGTTCAGCTGGAGATGAAATTCCCTCTACAGTTACTTCTGGTTGGGAGGGCAAAGTACTGCTAGACCTATAGCCCATTGCCTACAACCTACGAGTTCTTATTTTCAGATCTTCTTTCCCCTCTCCTCCCCCTCCACACCATTTGGACCTCATTTTTTATTACAAATCAAATGAATTATGATGGGGGTGATGGGCCAACTGCAGTTAAGCCCTCAGCAGGTTATTCTTTGAGAAGTCACATAGAAATAAAGTGTACAGGGTACCCAAGAACAATGGTGGATCTCACATATCTACATGTCATAAATTTTCAGATCCACAAGGCAGACCTAAGTCAGGAATGGCTTGGGTCCCCCTTAGAAACTAATTGTTCTTTTGTAAAATATTGTACAGGTCAATCTCCATACAGATGCGGGAGATGAAGGATAGTGGAAGTGTTGTTCTCGCAAAATTACTTGGCAAACAAGGAAAGATTGGATATTTTCAACTTTTAAGTGAAAAGTGACTTTTGGAGTGGGGGGGTGTTGGGGGGGGGGGGTGTGCTGGTGTTGGGTGGTTAGTGTGAAGGGCGAATAACTGGAAAAGGGACAATCGGGACTCCTAAGTTAGATTTTGAAAATGTATACTATGTGAAGGAACTTCAACAATTCAAATTGTTTTTAGTCTCTCAGATTTGTTACAAGAAGAATAGAGTGCTCTTCACAGACACTGATTGTCTTGTCCTCTCCAACGATTTCAAACTCCCAGATGAAAGCATGGTGTTACTCAGAGTTCTAAGGAAGCACAATTTGTATACTTTTAACTTGAATAATCTTGCTCCCAAAGAAAATTTGCCTTGTTTGGTGGCCAAAGCTTCTTCTGATGAAGCTGTAAAGTGGCATAGAAGGATGGCTCATGTGAACTATAAAAATATGAATAAGTTGGTTCAAGATAACCTTGTCAGAGGTCTTCCCCCTAAGCTTTTCAAAAATGACCATACTTGTGTTGCTTGTTGCAAAGGCAAGCAACGCAAAGCCACCTATAAGGCCATTACTGATGTAAGCTCCATTTCTTTGCCTTTGCAATTGCTTCATATGGACCTCTTTGGTCCAACATCCATTTGAAGCATAGACCACAAATTTTACTGCCTTGTGATCACTGATGACTATAGCAGGTTTTGTTGGGTTTTCTTTTTAGAGACTAAAGATGAGACATATTCAATCCTTAAGGACTTTATTTCCCTTGTAGAAAACCAGCTTAATAAAAAGGTAAAAGCTATTAGATGTGATAATGGTATAGAGTTTAAGAATGCAAAATTTATTGCACTCTGTGGGGAAAAAGGGATAAAGAGGGATTATAGTAATGCTAGAACCCCTCAGCAAAATGGAGTTGCTGAGAGGAAAAATAGAACCCTCATAGAGGCAGCTAGAATTATGTTAGCTGACTCTAAGTTACCTACTATGTTTTGGACTGAAGCAGTAAGTACTGCTTGTTATGTCTTAAATAGAGTCTTGATAACACACCCTCACATCAAGACACCTTATACTTTGTTGACTGGGAAGACTCCTTCCATCAGTCATTTTAAACCCTTTGGGTGTCATGTAACCATTTTGAATACCAGTGATCATTTGGGTAAATTTAATGGGAAGGCTGATGAAGGGTATCTTGTTGGATACTCTGCAAGTAATAGAGCTTACAGGGTATATAACATGGCTAACAAGAGGGTTGAAGAAACAATGAATCTGAGGTTTCTAGAGGAAAAGGTTAATATCCAGGGAATTGGTCATGAATGGTCTTTTGATCTTGACTATTTAACTGATTCCTTAGGCTATAATCGTGATAAAGCTAATCAGACTGCAGGTACACTAGATATTTCTTCTAACCCTGCAGGTTTCCAGGATGATGATTCAGATTCTGACAGTGTGAGCAAGTTATTCTAGTCCCCTTTTATCCTTCTAACAACATTCCAGGAGCTGAGACTAAAGATATATCTGATGCTCACAATAATGGTGTACTATTTGATACTGCTGAAGACATTTTTCAACAGGAGCTTGCAAGGCTAAAAGATCAGGAACAAAGAGCCACCTCTGATACTGAGAGACCTGGATTGGGGTTTGCAACTGATGCTGAGGAACTTCAGAAGAGAGCAAGTGCAACAACAGTTCCTCCTGGTAGCATACCCGTTCCTACTGCTAGTATCCTAGTTCCTTCTGGTAGTCCTACTGACTCATTCTTTGATGATGAGCCTACAACAAGATTCCCTAGTCCATCAGACCTTGGAAATAATGAACCCTCACCTGGTGTTTTCTCTTCTTCATCATATGATGGTGAATTTGGTGCTGATCTAAACAATTTAGCATCAACTTTGGAAGTCAGTCCTGTGGCAACTAAGCGAATCAATACAATTCATCCTCAATCTTTGATTATTGGGGATCATAATTCAGCTGTGCAAACTAGAAGCAAGGTCAATAAAACTACTACTGGTGAATCTGCTTTTATCAGTTATATTCATGACCAGCAGAGAGATAATCATACAGACTTTCAACATTGTTTGTTTGCTTGTTTTCTTTCTCAAGTTGAACCAAGAAGTGTAGCTCAGGCCCTTGAAGATCCAAGCTGGGTTGATGCTATGCAGGAAGAAATGCAACAGTTCAAGTTTCAAAATGTATGGGTTCTTGTTGATTTGCCTGAAGGTAAATATGCTATTGGGACTAAGTGGATACTCAAAAACAAGAGAGATGCCAGGGGGATTGTTGTCAGAAACAAGGCTAGACTTGTAGCTCAAGGACACAGACAGGAGGAGGGCATTGATTATGATGAAGTCTTTGCTCCAGTTGCAAGAATAGAGGCAATCAGATTGTTTTTAGCATTTGCCTCTTACATGGGATTTATGGTTTATCAGATGGATGTTAAGAGTGCGTTTCTTTATGGAAGAATTGATGAGGAAGTATATGTCACTCAACCTAAGGGATTTGTGGATCCTCAACATCCCAAGAAGGTCTACAAGGTAGTCAAAGCTCTATATGGACTTCATCAAGCACCAAGAGCTTGGTATGCAACCCTTTCTACCTTTTTGCTGAAACATGGTTACAGAAGAGGCACCATTGACAAGACTCTCTTTCTTAAGAAGCACAAAAGAGATATCATCTTGGTACAAGTTTATGTGGATGACATCATCTTTGGATCTACAAAGAAGGCCTGGTGTGATGAATTTGAGGCCTTGATGAAGGGAGAATTTGAAATGAGTGCTATGGGAGAACTTACTTTCTTCCTAGGATTACAAGTTCAGCAAAGACCTGATGGAATTTTTATCAGCCAAGACAAGTATGTGCAAGAGATCCTGAAGAAGTTTGATTTGGAGTGTGTCAGGACTGCCACTACACCCTATGAAGCTCCAAAGCCTAAGTCCAAGAATGAACCTGATAGTCCTGTAAATGTACATTTGTACAGATCCATGATAGGTTCACTAATGTACTTGACAGCTTCAAGGCCTGATATAATGTTTGCAGTCAGTGCTTGTTCAAGGAATCAAGTCACTCCTACTACTTCAAATTTGGAAGCAGTGAAGAAGATTTTCAAGTATCTTAAAGGCCAACCTAGGTTGGGCTTATGGTACCCTAGAGAGTCACCTTTTGTGCTTGAAGCTTATAGTGACAGTGATTATGCTGGGGCAAACAAGGATAGGAAATCCACAACTGGTGGATGTCAGTTTCTGGGTAGGAGGTTGATCTCATGGCAATGCAAGAAGCAAACAATTATGGCTACCTCTTCCACTGAAGCTGAGTATGTTATTGCTGCTAACTGTTGTGGTCAGGTACTCTGGATCCAAAATCAATTGTTAAATTATGGGTATAACTTTATGAATACCAAAATCTTTATTGATAACCAAAGTACCATTTGCATAGTTAAAAACCCAGTTTTTCACCATCGGACTAAGCACATAGAATTTAGGCATCATTTCATAAGAGATGCTAATGAAAAGAAACTTATTTACGTGCTTAAAATACATACTGATGATAATGTGGCTGATTTGTTAACCAAGGCATTTGATGGACCTAGGTTTAGTCATCTTGTGGTTAACATTAGGATGCTCAATCCATAGATACTATGATTGAGGGGAGGATTTGAGTCCAAGGGGAGGATTTGAGTCCAAGGGGAGGATTTGAGTCCAAAGGGAGGACGGTTGTTGTAAAATTTTCTATAATATTGGTTTTTTTAAAAAAAATTTACCACTTAGTTTTTCGTGCTACAATATGGTTCTCCTAGTAGTTGTATCTTTCTCCTGGTAGTTTTAACTTTTTCTACTGGTAGTTTTAGTTCCTCTTGCTTGTCTATAATTAGTTCATTCTGGTAGTTAATTTTCCTTTCCATTTTAATGTATCTGTTTTGTGTGTATTGGCCTAATCTTTTGCAGACTAATGGTTCAAGAGGGTGGATTAGTCCTTTTCTAGTGTTCTACATGGACCACGTGGTTTTATTTTGATGCCAAAGTGTTCATACTGGTAGTTCAAGTGTTCCCTCTGGTGTAACCAGAGTTCCTACTGGTAGTTTTCATTTTTCCTACTGGTAGACCACTTCCTATTGGTAATGTTAATTTTACTTCTGGTTGACTTTTCTTTGTGCTGGTTATATTTGTTCGTGCTGATAGATTAAATTGAGTTTTATCTTCATTAAAAGTTCCATTTAAGATATTGGTGTCATTTTATTAGTCAAAGGGTTTTCTACTTAAATGGATAATTACTGTTTTCTCACATTTTAACAGTTATTTATTGATTTTTCCATCAAACCCTAATTTCCAAATGGCCCAATAGGAATTGAGATCATTTCTCTATATAAATTAAATTACCATTCTCTACCAGTATCAACTCCCAATTGTGATCACCACCCAGCACAAACTCTCAACCTTATCTCCACAGCATCAATGGCCGCACTCAGATACAGGGATGAACACAACAATGTGTTCAATAGACAATACTCTGATACCACATGTTAGATCCACGATCTAGCTCATCTAGGATATCATAATCATGATTGATAAACTTGCAGCGGAATAATAAATAATACAATCATAATTAAGAACAAGGTGTTACTACTAAACATTAAGCCTTTCATTATATTTGATCAGGATACAAAGGCTTACTATACTACTAAGCTACTAATAAGCTAACTATTAACCTAGGCGTCTTACAAGACTTGACGCCTAGTGACTACTCACACACGCTTTGGTTTACATTGTGAATCCACTTCTGATTCACTAATTCTGAACTCTGAGAATTCTTGCTTTAGCATGGACTTTCTTATTTTTTTTGGATTCGGCATTTCCACCAAACCTAGCTTTGACTGCATTCCATATATCCCTAGCATCATCCATATAATGGAAATCAGCCACATGATCATCAGGAATAGACTGAAGCAAGGTAGTTCTTGCCTTTGATTCCCTCTACACAGCAATGTGTTCATCTGCAGTCATTGGGGGAAGAATAATGACCCTTCCATCACGATCTCTTCCAGTCCTCTTCAAGCTATTGCCATTTTGAATCACCTTCCAGATATTCATATCATTGTTTGTGATCCAGTATTCCATTTTCATAGCCCAGACCTCATACTCATCCTTCTTCAAATAAGGAAACTTTGCATTGTTGTTTGAGACAGTGGTAATGATTTGAGGTTGAATGTTTCGTTGTTGTTGAGGAATGGTGGCTTTACTATGAACACTAGCATCATCGCTTTCATTGTCAGATCTTGCCATTTAAAGGTGTAGAGAGGTGTTTGGTTGTGAGGTTTATAAGGATCTTAAATCTAGGAATATTCTTCTTATGAGAGACTCTCAACAAGCTCTGATACCACTTGTTGGATCCCACTCTAGATAGATCTTTACTGCCTGTTAAGGATGGTGATTAACCTATGTAATCACAAGCTAATCACAAGAGAGACTCTTGCTTAAGAAAGCTAATGTCTATGCGGAATATAGACACAACTAATAAGAAGAACAGGACTAATAAAACTAAAAGATCCTTCTATGGATTTCTATTAATTAACAAGGAGAAATGTGTTTTTCTGGATCTGTCCATTTCCCTAAGCCGTAGGTTCTCTTTATAGTGGAGAAACCCTAATCAGCATTTACTAAAAACGCGTGAGATTGATATGCATGAATATCTTCCTTATTTAGCTCATGCATATCCTCATCTCTAACTAACTAAAATCTTATCCTGGAATAACTATTTGACTCTACCAGGACTAAGTATTCTACCAGTAGGAACTAAATTTAGCCTACTAGGACTAACTATGATAATAACCTTACCAGCAGGAACTACATACCTGCCAGTAGGAACTACTACTCTACCAGTAGGAACTACATACCTACTAGTAGAAACTAAGTATTACAAATATTCCTAACAATCCTCCCCTAAACTGGAATTTAACTAAGTTAATTTCCAGTTTCTAGATAGATCTTCAAACTTGAACCTTGAGGATTGAAATATGAACTTTACAGCAACATCCAATCTGCTTGAGTCTTGACTTGAACACATGAAACTTCTGCACATATCTGTATTTCTTCATACAAACACCTTTAAGAGACTAATGATGATGAGCATTGAACATTGAGCAGATCTTGTGTCAAACAGATTGGTCTTCATAGCCTTGGAACCGAACATCAAAAGTCTTGTTGAACTTGAACATCAAAAGGCAGCAACGTTGAAGAAGCAGCAGGAAAACTTGAACCAGCAACAGACTTTGGAACCACCTCAGCTACATGAGTAGATTTGATAAGCCTTTACCAAGTAGCTACTCACTCTTGGGCTAGCTAATTCTTTGGTGGAATCATGACATCACCCTGGTGAATTAGTAACCAGTCCAACTCTTAGAACATGAATCAATGGTGAATTGGAATACCCTAATGATTTTTGGCAAATCATCACAGCCATAAACGGATTTTATATGTCTTTACCTGTAGCCGTTTGCTCAGGACTAGCCAACTCTTTGTTGTGATAACAAGGTGAGTTGATTACCCTACAATTTTTAGCAAATTGTCAGCTATCAACGGATTTGTTAAGTCTTTACCAAAAGCCGTTTGCGTTTGGACTAGCCAATCCTTTGGTTCCCAATAAGGGCATTATCCATGGTGGATTGATGACCATTTCAACT
The DNA here is from genome assembly GCA_026074375.1 of Tanacetum coccineum. Classification (NCBI taxonomy): domain Eukaryota; kingdom Viridiplantae; phylum Streptophyta; class Magnoliopsida; order Asterales; family Asteraceae; genus Tanacetum; species Tanacetum coccineum. The sequence continues at coordinate 15,594 of BQNB010023812.1, read as the reverse complement.
CTCAGCAAAAGAAGCATGGGTGAGTTAAATACCCTATAGTTTTGAGCAAACTATTAAAGCTATCAACGGATTTGAGAATCACACCAGAGCCGTACCCTCATGGTGAATCAACTCTTTCTTGTCTGTGAGACATGGTGAGTTGAACACCATTTGTTGTGTGGTGGTTAACCAACACCCAAACCCTGAAAATTAGTCTCTAATGCATAACTCAAGCTATATGAAAACAGTTATCAGACAAAAATCTTAAGGAGAGAACCGTTTACAAGTGTGCTAAAAGTATAATGTTATAGCGATAATAATCATTAGGATATCTGATTTCCCCAAAGCTAATGGCCAGCAAAGGCTAGGAAGCTCGAGGGCCCGGGACAAAACACCGAACCACAGAGCTCTTTCAGAGAAATTTAAGGGTTTAAATCCTGCAAACAATCACAAGTACAAACACAACAAGAATCGGAAGAGTACAATCCTCCTCACATCATAAATAGAAAATAAGAAATAAAATAGAAAATGGATAAGCATGGGGTGCCTCCCACGAAGCGCTTTGTTTTTGGTAACCGAGTCTCATAGCTTGACTTGATCCCCGAATTTATTTGTCCTTGGAGAGAGTGTATGGAAGAGAAAATCTCAATCGGGCTTTCATTAATGTTTGGATAAACATTTAAGCACATAAAAGTTCCATCCCGATGAGAGCCAACCAAATGCTTTAAGTGGAGAGCCGGGTCAAAAAAAATGTGTCTTCACTCCCGAAGGAGTAAAGAAAAGGAGAATCCACAGGGTAAGTGAGAAACAAAAGAAAAGTCCGAATGACAAATGTGAAGGAATCATCATCTTCAACATCAATCTCATCTCCCCCTGGGTTAAAAACAATCATCTTGTCACTAAGACTCACAAAAATTGGTTTATCACGGTGCATGCGTCTCAATAATTAAGCTAATCTTAACATCTGGTGGCTCTGGAGGAAGACGAGGAAATGACGGATCATCATAAAGATCAAAGTGAAATGATTCAAACTCGGGAGAGTTCCCAAAAGAGGTGGAGACATAAATGACTTATCAGAAATAACAATGCTACTCAATTACCCTCCCTGATCGAAACTCAACCTCAAAAAGAAAAACGACATCATACTCGGGAAGAGAGTTAATTGATCATGAGGTCATGGTACTATTAGCCGACTTCTCCTTGTCTCTTCCGTATGATCTCGTAAAAGTCTTAAAATTCAGGTAAAGAGTTATCCGACACCTAGAAATACGTCACACGCCTCCTCAAAAAATTAATCACTATCCCACAATAGGAATAAAGGCGAAAAAAAAAGGAAGAATTGACACACATGATGCAGATATATAGGGTTATCTTTCACAGATTCGATATTAGTAACTAAGACAACTACATGATTCAACCATCATATTAAGAAAACGTTTATTGCGATTTGAAAAATACTCTATCTCTAATCAAACTCTTCCCTCAACCTTGATTCTTCATTCACCTCCAATCTAAGCTAACGATCTCCAAATAGAGAGGTGATTCAACAACTGTACTCAAATAGGTTTCCACAAAGAATCGACATCCCTTGAAGTACCATCATTGTAAGAATCAATTAAACATCGCAGAAGATTTGCTCAAGCATCAAGTATACCAGAATCTTCACACACGTGAACGAAGTCAACATCATCAAAGAAGAACGTACATCTTCGAAAAACCCTTAGAACTCCACTTATGTATTGGCTCAAGGTTCTTCAACACTAGAAATAGTCTCTCAAGATGACTCCGTCCCTCATACTTATAGAGTTATACACGGGCTCCTTGAGTACAATAAAACCAGTGTGTGAAGCAATGGATATCCCTATGTCATCATCGTAGCAAATGTAAATCTATCCAATATTGATCATTAAAGAGAGATCCGCCATTGCACTTAATATCCGCAATTTCAGCTCTTTCTTTTTCCTATTTTTGCCATATTTGACCAACCAAATTACATATGCATGTCGTTTGCGCTTCCATAAGCTTATTTTGGAGAAGAGAAACTTATTTTGAGCCTTTAGCATTGGATGATTTGAACTGCATATAGTACGGGATCTTGAATTTATGGCCAAAACCAAAGTAATTAGAACATAGCAAGAATGATTACGGCTCTAATAATCTATATTCATTGTTACATTGAAAAGTTACATGAGGGCCCCGCCAATCCAACAAAGATATATGTCTTTGAAAATCATGAAATATTACAGGAATTAATATCTTGATTGTAACACGGTTCCGGATAGATAGACGGAACGTTGAGGTAGTACAATAGTTTGACCATAACTACAACGTGTGTCCAAAAAAGCAAATTCACAAGAAAACATCGAAGGTTATGTGGAGGTGGGTTCGAACAACGTAGAAGAAATCATCAACAGAAATTAGGTTTGGAATCATAAGTGAATGAATTCTCATCTCCAGAATTGCATGTCGGATGAACACTTGGCAAAGTCTGTGGGAGCTCATCAATGGTTTGATTGCATTGTTCTGGATTAGAGATAATCGGAGCTTTTGGTGGACAATTATAACCAATATGAGCACCGTTCCCACAAGACTTGCAAGTACATCGTTGACAAAAGATATCGTCTAACGAATCACCACACTCGTAACAACAATTGTGGTTAATTTGTGGAAGACTTTGCGAAGAATTTACACCGGGGTCTTGATTGAAGACGAATGGCTCTTGAGGTGCACTAACAATGTTAGTGTTGTCATTGGATGACTCAGAAGTGTTTAGAATTTCGTTTTCATCATGAATTGTATACCATCCTTCATTCAAACACTTTCGCACAAAAGCACAAGGTCGACAATATAGACCATCGATCGGGTCTACACAAGTTGTACAATTATGAGGGGGTCGTTGAGATGAGTCGGGTACAGGAACAAGAATCTTGTCTTCAAGACTCCCTTTTGAACAACCACAGTTTCTAGTGTACAAAGTTCCACAAGACGAGCATTCTTTAATCAATAAGAGGGGGTTCAAATGATAATCGAGTGATGCCATAAGAATTAAACAATATAGAGGGTTAAGAAAAGAATTAAATGGATAGAAAGAAAAAGAAGATTATTTTTGGTTTTTCACAAGTTTATTCACAATCTAGTTTTAACGGACAATGAGATAGACAACTTGAACCAAATAATCAAACTTACTTCACGGTGGCTCTTAAAATTTTTACTTTTTAAGGTGAGCCGTATATTGCAAGTGACACAAAAGGCAAGTTTTTAAATCTTTTATTCGAGTTGGGAACTTATTGATGGATAATACCTCAATTGAAGGTATTATTTGTTGGTGTTCTTTTACCAACTTTGTTTATTTTATTTCTCTCTTTTTTAAGGTATAAATGTTTAAAAATACTAAACTAATTATAAAAATTCTAAAAAAAATACAAAAAATAGCTTGAACTAAAAGGGTTTTTTATTTTTGATTTTTTAACAAAAACAAAACTTTCGAAAACGAAAGGGTTTTCAAATCACGATCAACAAACTTCAAACGAGAGAATCTTAGTCACAAATCCCCGGCAGCGGCGCCAAAAATTTGATTGAAGCAATCTTATACACGTATTAAGATAAAATATAATATGATAGAAAATTACCAAATTACCCTTGAGGACAAAGGTAAAAAGAAAATCTTCACAAATATATATATAATATAATACGTATATTAACCGGGAAATATGATTCCCGGGTCGTTATTCCCCAACGATTTATGAAATTGAAACCTCGTTTGTTGTTCAGACAATGATTTGAATTGGTAACCAAGATTGATTTGATTACCTACTTCTACAAATTAAAATAAGCAAATGATAACAACTAAGCACGAAAACAAATAACGGGGAATTAAACTTTAACTAAAAACGCAAACAGAACCTATACACAGTTAAAAAAAAAAAAAAAAAAACTAAATTCACAAATTTAAACCTCTGAAATGAAATTTCTTTTTTAAATAGACTCTAATGACTAAAAAGTAATATAAAAGAAACTAGAACAAACAGTTTGAAATGAGCTTAAAAACACATCAAAATTGAAATGGGAACGAATCCCGTTCTTTAAAAAATTAAATTTTGAAAATTAAACCCTACGAAAGCAAAACTAAAGTTTTTCTAGCAAACTTTACGATGAAAAAGAAAAGTTTTCTAAAAAAGAATTTATAAATTTTTGATTATTTTCTATTTTTAAAGGTTTTTTTTATTAAAAATAAATGTTTAAAAATACTATACCCCTATTATAAAAATTCTAAAAAAATACAGAAAATAGCTTAAACTAAATATAACCTAGGAAAAATAAGCTTGATTACACAGCTTATCGAATAAGCTAAAAACAGCTTATAAGCTAAAATGGGTAAAATGTATATAAGAAATAGATTTTGTAAAACTATAATGAAAAAGACCCCAGGGCGTGTTGGTAGTGAGGTGTGTGGTGTGTTGCTATAAAAGGGTAGAGGGTGTTGAGGTCGGGGGTTCGAGTCTTGCTCACCCTCGATTTCCACCTTCCCCCTTTTTTTTGAAAACTTATAAAAGCAAAGTTGTAAATAAGCTAAAAATAAGCACTTTTAATAAAAGAAACTTTTTATAAAAAGCCCTAAATAAGCTGTTAAACAGCTTAAAACTAGACAGTCACTACTTAACTTAATTTTTGGAGTTTTTCTTAAACTAAATAAGCTAGAAGACTAAATAAGCTAGAAGACTAAATAAGCTAAAGTTAAGACTGAATAAGCTATAATATGCTAAACTTAAGCTAATGAGCTAATCAGAACTAAAAATAAGCAAGCAATAAGCTAGAAGACTAAATAAGTTCTTTTGTTGAATAGAAAACCAATACAACAACATAGGCACTTTTTTGGGCTTATTTTTAAGCCACTAAACAGAACATTATGGCAAAATCACTTATACCACAAAAAAGCTTATACTAAAATCTATATTAATCAATGATCAAAAAGCATCTTGAAATTTAAATAAGCAAAGAAAAAGATGATTGAAAAAGCTGTGTCTTCATTTTATTTTATTTTTGGTTTTTTATAAAAGACTAAGGTGGCTTATGCAGGCTTAAATTTAAGCAAGTAAAATAAGTTTAAAGCACAAAATAAGTCTAAACAGATTGAGAATGCTATCTTATGAGCTTATGCTTGAATTTTCAGGACCTAAATCTTACTTGAGCTTATCTAAATTTAAGCTTAAAAAGTGACTTTTTAAAACTGCTAGCTACATTATAGAATTATGTTAAACCATAAACTACAAATGCAGTGACACTACACTTAATTTTAATGCATTATATCACTCAAAATTGACATGAAAATATGGACTTATATCAATCTTAAGCTAATTATCAAAATAAGCAGATCTAGCAAACTAAAGATACCACAGAATCAAACCATAGCTGAAAAAAATCTTAATTACTGAGATTTAAACTATAAAAGCTTATTAAAACTAATTATTAGACCATAATTAAGCTAGTAGAAACAGGCTTAGTGACCCCAACCCAATGAAGACTCCATTTTGACCCATTTTTAGCTTATGCCAAACAACCATTTTATTTTGAGATTTTCAAAATTTTAACTATAACAAGTTATTCTAAACTGAATTAAGTAAAAACAAATCTATAACTAGGCTACATAAGAACTAATAAGCAATTACTAACATAAATTAAGCTATATTAAGCACTACAATAAGCTAAACTAAAATAAGCACATATTTTTAGATTTCTATAAATTTTAACTAAAACTTATAATTACTTAAAAAGGATAAGAAAATGTACCTCTGATCTCAGCTAAACAGAGATCATAAACTCAATAAAGAGCTTAAACCACTAGCTTATAGCTTATAAGCTATAAGCTGTTAAGAGCTTATTAATGCAAAACCTAATCTAAACCTACTGTTGACCTTTAGGACTAAACCAAAACTTAATTACCAAGCAACTATCCAATTCCAAGGGTAATTAAGCTTAATGAGTGTATAAGAGCTTATTCGAGCTTATTTGACAATTTCAACATATTTTATTTATAAAAATCTTAAAGGAAAGACAGAATTTGAAAGCAACAGATTATATTAATAAGAGAATACAAAGACTGAATAAAGGATGATTTACACTAAAAAAAACTTGTATAAGCTAAAAATTACAAATAAGCTAAAATAAACTACAAACTACTACTAAAAGCTAAAAACTGAAGAAAAAAAGAAGATTTTTTTGTGTGTGTGAGTGTGAGACTCTTATTTATAGCATGAGAGGAAGCTTCTAGGTCTCCAGGTTGTTATACGCTCCAAATGATCCTAGCCCTTCCTTCATCTCTAATCATTGGCTCAATATTCTTCACCGTTGGATTAGATATGCTCACACGGATTGCCAACGTGGCAATCCGTGGTTTGATCCTTTTGTGCTTCTTTAGGGAAGGATTTATGTAAAATCCTTGCCCTGAGGGGTATGTTTGCCGGGCGGTGTCATTCTTCTTGGTGGTTTCAAAACCCACACATATGTAGCCGTAGCAAGGTCCCGATACAACCCACCATTGTTCCTATGTATTGCCCAATTCTCCGTCTATCCAACCAAGTCCCCTGACCTAATGCAATCATTTTTTTACCCCGTACCTTGTGTTTTGAGCATGTTAGTTAATGAGAGGAGATGATGGATAGGTTGGTAGACAGTAATTTTGGTGGGCGCCTTTTTTTTTTTGTTAAACCATTTAGACGCTCCTCGTTTGAGTAAATTGACCGGGGAGAGTGGGTGGTGGAAAAAGATGTAGACTGCTAGGCTAGTTTAATAACCCCCCCGTGCCCCAGAGTTCAGTCTGCTATTTAACACGTAAACATACACAAAATTGTCCATCAAATGTACCCTACCTAGATCCACCACCCTCCCAAACCTCACACCAGCACACATCTTCACCCCGACATCATTTAAAAACCAACCTGAGAAACCACCCGCTTAACCCCTCCACTTTACAAAAAAACTTTCTAAAAACTTTGCACCAACTATTCCCAAAAATTGAAACTCCAAAAAAGCCTATTCCATAACATTACCAGAAACAAACATTCATTTTGAAAAATACAACACACTAATCCCCGTTTAAATCTCCACATTCCTTAAAGATCCTCTGCCCAAATAAATACCCTACTTCATGCCAATCTCCAACACTTCTGGTCATACATACACAAAACACTGTAAACATCCACAATTACACTCCCATAAAAAAAAACTTAACACCCTAGGCACTTTACAGTTGTGCATTTGTATGACCCTAGAACCAACTACACCGGGGTGCATTGCGCAGACCGATTACCCCAATGGAGAATTTTTGCACAATCCGAACCTACCCAATCACCCCGCCCCCACGACTCCCACAACAAAACCCCAATAACACTACCAAGTCCTTATACACTAAAGAAACTCACATTTGGTTCCCTAAAGGTGAATCACCCACCTTCTAACGTTAAGAATTACCCCACCTCCCGTACCCCAACACCCACCCCCCACACATGGTGGCCCCCTGTCAACAAACTTACCCACCCCCAAATAATCTACCATTCACCCACACACCACTCCCGAGACCGCCACAAAACACCCTAACCCCTCCCGACTTGCACCCCGCCGGTGTAGACCACTACACGCTCCCCCCTCTGTCCATCGCAGCTATCACAACTTTTATCAAACGTACCACTCCCGAAATCTTCCAAAAGAATAACAGCCGCACTCCCCACGAAACCGTTCCTGGGCGGTGAGACCCCTAACTTACCCAATGGAATGTCCATCAGTACCACAAAGGTGTCTACAAGTCTTACGAGCGCAAGGTGTCAGAATGACAAACACGATCTCCAGTACCGTTGCGAACGTTCGACCGCCCCATAACGATTAGATCAAGCGCGACGGTATAAGGAACCCCACCCACACCCGCCCAAACCCCTTAGGCCACAACCAAGCGCACAGGCGACCAACCCAGTGATAGGGAGCATCCAACTCCTAACGCGTGTCTAACCCCAGTGACCCGAACAACCACCCGCGTTTCACAATGTGCATACTCCCCCCACCGCTCACTGCTGACACCCAACGGCCCTGCTCCCCGTCTACAGCCAGTCGCCCCACGTTCCATCGCATTTGCCCTCCATCACCCCCCCATCCCCCACTCACCCCACCGCCTCCCCCCCACACCCCATTCCACCCCAACCCTACAACCTCCTCTCACCCCGCCATCTGAACCTCATCCACCTCGCTTGATGAACGCCCACCACACACCCCCCACTCCAAAACTCTACCCATACCCCATGCCCATCGAAGTCCAGCACAGGGGTCCCAATCCCAGGAACTTAAACCAAAAAACTATCCAAATAACTAAGAACCAAAACACATAGAACAAGACAAACGACAGCTTCACATGAAAAAGTCCCGCACCCGTGGATACTTCTATATTCTATTAGCCTGCTCATCTTCACCACATATCAACAAACCAATTCATCTTGACACTTCACCACCCTAAAAAATCAATACACTACAGCCCCCCCCCTACCCCAAATCCCTAGAAGGAGTCTAATACCCCAACTACGGGACATTATACCACACACAAAACTTACAAATTCCCCAAGGTTTCGCTCGCCCACACCTCTTTATCACCACTCTTACCCCACCCACTATGGCCCCATGATCTATCCCCCACATCCCTATCCCCATTCAAGTCGCCAGCTCACCCAAGAATTATTTAAGCAAGCCCCCGATTATCTCAACCTCAAAGCGTACACAACCCCACGGGTGGGGGCGGGGGGCGGGGGGGGGGGGGCGGGGGGGGCCGGGGGAGAGCAATACTTTGCTGAGTTCCATTCACCTGATATTGAGTGTCCCTACGCATCACTAAATCCTCTCAGAAGCCCCCACTATTCATGAAAACACAAGTATGAGTCACATAATGTACACGCACCACAACAGGCAAGCCAGAAATGCGCGAGCACCTCTATTAGGGCAAAGCCGGAGGACCAAAATAGACACTGGCAATCTAGTATTTGCTCATTTGAATGTCCACCAAGCACCCCGTCTTCCCGTACTTACCTCTAGTCTTGTTGCAGCCCGAAACAATCAGTCCACCATAGTAACACCGTGGAACACTCACACAAAAACCCAGCCACATGTCCACACACAGTTACATGCAATAAAATTAACATCACAAATATTCACATCATGCAATCATGAATAGCACGATAATTGTCCCAAAACCAAAACCCATGATACAGCAAACCAGGAATTTCCAAAGACCAAGTTAACCCCTCCACAAAGATACCACCAAAAACACTCAACTCCGCCTCCACACCGATACCCCCCCCAACATCCCCCCAGCTTCATAAGTCCCCGGTCTCCCCAAACCCTACCCTCCCGACTACCTCACCCAAACACAGTTCAATCACCTCCATAGCCCGCAAATGTACCAACAGTCCGCGAGACATGACCTAGATCCCATTTAATATCCTATTAAACATCCTACATTTTAACCCCCAAACATCAACCCGACAAAAATTGCATAAAGTTTAGTACGCGATATGTACATTACCCCTTCAACCAAATAAGTTGGAGATGATGTATAGAACGACACCTCCTGACACAACACTTTATCAATCCTATAACCACAACGATACATACTTAAAAACTAATTTAAAGCAACAAAATAGATAAGTCATATAAGAAAATATTATAAAAAATAATATATAATTGTAGGATCCCTAATAACACTTTAACTCCATGGATAACCACACGAATCAAGATCAAGAAAAGAGAGAGTAGGTGAAGAATAAAAGAAGAGAGAAACAAGAGAGATGAAAGAGAGAAAAGAGAAAAGAGAACACATAAATATTATAATAAATTAAAATTACTTACTTTTTTACCTTGGAGGAAAAGTTATTTAAATACCCCGACACATTAAGTGAACTGATCAGGAGATATAGGACTAGGACCCGTGGCTCGGGTATTTTGCTTAGGGAATAAAAACCCGAAACATATACAATATAGATTAACATCGAGCCCGATTCCCGATACAATTCTATTACAACCCGTTAACGTAAATGAATAGAACCCGAGGACATAAATACATAATGAATGAACTTTCAATGTTGACACAATATTTTGAGGCCTAACAATCCTGCCCCCGAAGATGATTCATTGACGACACTACCTTCATGAAGAACAATGAGAATGCTTTTCGTCGTTAAGCTCATGTGGACTGAGTCTTTTCTTTGTATTCTTTGTTGTAGCTTGTTCCTTCATGCTTTGCGATTATTACTTTTAAACCATTGTACATTGTCTTTAAAACGTCTATGCCCTCAGTTGCGATCTTGAGTCTTAGAACCAATCGATTCTCATACGTGGTGCCTCATCTTGAACAGCTTTAGATCAAAGTTTGTCGGAAGTCTTTGTCTTAAATCTTGAGCTTTCATGATTGATTTGCTTTGTAGAATGATCAGTGAATATGGATAATGAATCGACTTTGCGGTTAATAAGGATACCGTCACCGACCATTTTAACCTGCAGGTTTTACGTTAGTGAAAATCGAGAAAATTGAATTGAAAAATCAATCGACGTGTTACTTTGTAAAGCTTTTTTTTGAAACACATCGTGGATATTTATTTAATCTATTTTTTTCCCCTTCAAAATTCAATCAACCGTCAATTCATTAACTGGACACAAATCGAGATCCAGTAGGTCCACAAAGTTAGATTCAATAGAATCTCGCAAGTACCTACCAAGAGCTTGTTTGAATGCTGAAATCACGAAGGATTTACCATCTTCACATTGTAATACATAAGAATCATAACGTCATCACTCGAATGTTCTGTGCAAATATCACAAAGATATTGCGTAGTGACCTTGTTAACAGCTTGTAAACTTGATGATGTTCACCAAGTAAGGTTATGAAATGCAAAGTGGTCTCCTAAACCGAGATTTTTATATTGACCTTGGTTCTAGACATCGATAGGTGCATTTTTGGTTTTAGTACTCGGAGCTGGAGCAAGAACTGCCACCCTTAATCAATATCAACAACTCGGAGTGAGAAATCAAATAGATAACTGTGTATTCTCTGTGACAAATGTAGACAAGTTTTTCTGTTCGAGAGAAACCCAAATGGGCTGGGAAAGGGTTTGTGGCATTACATCACTGGGTCCATTATGTCGATTTCCAATGTCAGCAAACAACTTATGATTCTGATAGCATATGTATTGACCTAGTTTCTGCCTTAAGATAGTGTGGAGGGCTTCTTGTCTTTATGAAACCCCCTAATATCCATACAATTCCTTTGTTATTCTTCAATTCACGCCATCATGCATACCAACTGTCAATTATAACAACCTTTGTTGTGAAATTGTTCCAAAGTTTCGACTCACTCTAGTCTCGGCCATTATTCTCATATACATTCAACTACAATCAAACCTAAGGACTGCTATTTCTAACGTTTGAATATCTTAGTAGATCCTACCGGTTCTGGTATGGATCAGAGATTGATTTCCGAACCCAGACCACCTTATGACTTTCAAAATCTATCGTGAAATAAGATGTAGTTGGTATAAAGATCGAACCATAAAACCTTTTCTTTACTTGTACAAAGCACATTGAGTCGATTAGAACATCTATAATTACAGTTTACCCTCCCCTTTATTTTAAAAATATAACACTTAGTATTATGAAATACCTTATGATATAAAAAATGTCTTCGAAAATTCTCGTTATGGGTAGCAAATGATATTTTACAGCAGAGAATGGTTTGGGAACAGTTTTTATAATGTTTTTGAATACATAAGATGTTGTCGAAGGTAGGCTGTATCCAAAAACATTAAAACTATTGTTTTTTTTTTCGAAAAACTCCCTCTCAAAAATAGTGACCATTTGAGAAATGTTGTCTTTATTGAAAACAATTGTGAGGGATGGAGTATTGAACACTTAATTTGAAAGATTATTTAATATTTCAACAAGAAAATCTTGAAAACATGTGTGTTCAACTTTTTGAAAAAAACCAATTTGTTAGAGGACTTCTCTTCTAACCGCTAAGGAAGCGCAGCACAGGGGTCTGGTATGTAAAAGCGGTGGTTGGCGATACGTACACTATCCTTTTTGCTAAGCTAAAAACATTGGAATGCCTTGAAAGAACACTCAAGACCGTGAAACGTTAATTTTCTCATTTTGAAGGATAAGTTATAAACCTCCTTTAATATGAAGTCCTAGTTATGTACTGATATATTGCACAATGTAAGGCCATAATTTAGAAAATTAGAAATGACATGTTTTGAAACTATTTGCAACTCTCGCTCGAACTTCATTTACACACCCGTGTCAATGTTAATCGACATTTCTAAGCACGTAAATGTTATCGATTCCAAGAGACACGTCGAGAAGAATCTTTTTGGAAATTTTCTGTTTTTCTGATTTTGTATTTTCTTTTTGAAGTTTTATATTTTTTGTATTTTTTCTTTTCTCAAAAATATTTACATGGTGATGTTGATGATGATATCAAGAAGTCTCATTTGTCAAACCCTCCAGATCAAACTGAGTCAAACATGCTGGAGTCAAACATCTCATACCAATCCTTCTGACAAGATACTTAAACCGATCCTCAGGAAGGGCTTTCGTAAACATGTCAGCTAATTGGTATTCAGTTCTGACAAAATATAATTCAATTATACCATTTTCAACCTGTTCCTTTATGAAATGATACCGAGTATGGATGTGCTTTGTTCGCGAATGTTGTACGGGGTTGCATGAGATTGCTATGGCTGACTGAGAGTCGCAATACAACGGTATTTTGTTGTAGTTGAAGCCATAATCTTGAAGTTGTGTCCTCATCCACATTACTTGAGCACAACTTGCAGATAACGCCACGTACTCTGCCTCTGCTGAAGACATTGCAGTGCAGTTTTGTTTCTTTGACATCCAGCTTACAAGTTTATCACCAAGGAACTGTATCCCTCCAGAAGTGCTTTTCCGAGTATCAAGGCATCCGGCATGATCAGCGTCTGAAAATGCTGTTAGTTCAAAGCCAGAATCCTTTGGATACCAGAGTCCCATGTTAATGGTACCCTTTAGGTATTTAAAGATTCTTTTAACCTCCTTGAGGTGCTTTTGTGTTGGTCGTGCTTGATAACGTGCACAATAGCATACTGCTTGCACTAAGTCTGGTCTACTAGATGTCAAGTACATGAGTGACCCGATTTTACTACGATAATCAGATTGGTCTACGGGTTCTCCACTCAAATCTACATCTAGTTTGGGTTTTGTAGCCAATGGTGTACCAATGGAGTGACAATTGTCCATATTATGCTTTTTCAGAATTTCTAAAGCGTACTTGGCCTGATTGATAAAAATACCTTTTGGGGACTGGTGGATCTGTAGTCCTAAAAAGAACTTCATCTCCCCCATTAAGGACATTTCAAATCTACTGTGCATTAACTTTTCAAATCTTTTTGAATATTTAGGGTTTGTAGACCCAAAAATTATGTCATCAACGTAAATCTGCACAAGTAGAATATCCTCCCCGTATTTTATCTTGAATAAAGTTGGGTCAATTGTACCTTTAGTAAAGCCTTTGGACATCAGGAAGTTTGATAGTTCATCATACCAGGCTCTTGGAGCTTGCTTTAATCCATACAAAGCTTTCCTTAGAAGGTATACTTTTTCTGGATGATCTGGATCAACGAACCCTTCTGGCTGAGCAACATAAACCTCCTCCTTCAGTGGACCATTAAGAAATGCCGTTTTCACGTCCATCTGATAGATTGGAAAAGACTTGTATGCTGCGTGGGCAACGAAAATCCGAACTGCTTCCAAGCGAGCAACTGGTGCAAATGATTCTTCGAAATCAATACCCTCTTCCTGAGCATAACCTTTAGCTACAAGTCATGCTTTGTTGTGAATTACAGTCTGATCTTCATCCTTTTTGTTCTTTCATAACCATTTTAGCTTTATAATCATCTTGCCAAATGGTTTGTTGACTAGTTCCCAGACTTTTAGTTTGTCGAACTGATGAAGTTCATCCTGCATTGCTTCGATCCATGCAGAATAAGCCATTGCCTCCTTAATGTTCTTTGGTTCAACAATACTCACCGTGAGCGCAAACATACACATTTAAGGATTTGTGGCAAGCTGTCGTCTTGTTTGAACTGGTATGGTTGGATTTCCACGAACTTGTTCTAATGGATGATCTTTGGTCCATCGGTAATCATGACTTTGTGGTTGAAATGAATGCACATCGGTATTATCAATGTTGCATAAGGAAGACTCGCCAGTTTCTTGTACCCGAGTACAAAAAGGATTGATAAATTCATCTTCTTGAAATGATGCATTCAGTGCTTGATCATTGTTGTTGTCCTCAGCATGACCGTGTGCTGGATTTTAATATTCTTTAATTAAAGGACTAAAGAGAAATTCCAACCCTTCTTGTGACGAATCTGTCTTCTCTGCTGTAGGAACAAAATTTTGTCTTAGGGGCACGGGGCCAGAGTTGTCATAATCTGACGCCTTTTATCCTTGAGGAACGAGGCCTGAAGATACATTTTCAACAGACATCTCTTGTCGTTATGGTGTGAGGTTTGAACTATTGTGATCAGACATCATTTCTTTGATTTCATCAAACTTGATATGAATGGACTCAACTATTAAGCGTGTTCTCTTGTTGTAAACACGATATCCCTTCGACTGAGTAGAATATCCCACCATGGCCTTTGACTATTTTCCTAAAATTCCGGATCTTGTCCCTACCTTTTGTCAAACCGCCGCCTTGAATACAATATTTTAAGCAACCCACCACGAAGAACATAAGCACGAATTAAGCATTAATACACCAAATGAGCTCTTTATTCACGAAATAAGCTATGAACATGCAATACTAAGTGGGTATTTAATGATTAACACACAATAACATGTATTTATTTGTGGATCTTCAAGAACGAAGCAAACCTCCACGAAGAACACGAAAGAAATTCGAACCTTATAAGCTTTGTTATCGAACTAGAGCCTTGTGTATCACTTGGAATGGCAACTTATGAACCTCCTTAGCATTTATAACAAGAAAAACAACACGATCAACCAACAAATAAGCCCAAAAAATAATTTT
>BQNB010023811.1:0-61399 GCA_026074375.1 Tanacetum coccineum | reverse complement strand
TTTGTGTTTAAATTGCATTTAATCTTTGTCCTCAAGGATTATTTGTACATTTCTATAAATACTTTGATATATTATATATACGTAAAATTGCTGCAATCATGGTCAATTCCCAAGATTTTCTTCTTTTGAGTAGGAATTTGTTCACTGATACAATGATTAACTTTATTAGAACTGTTTAGCCATGCTTCTGTAATAAAGGTTAGCTCTTTCAGTTCATTTCTTAAGTTTTGAATCTCTTTGAGAATCTCAGTGTTTACATGTTGCATGGTAAGAAGATCAAGCTTTGCTTGCTTTAACACCAAAAGCTGTTCTTTGCATGTATTTAGTTCTTGAACAAGATTTCTATGTTTTGACATGAGATTGTTTCTTTGTTCTTTAACATAGTTTAGATCAATACACAGATAATCTAGAAAGGATTTTATATCATCATTATCTTCCATTTCAAGAAGAGTGTGTACCATTTTCATAGAGATCTTAATCCATTCAACATTTCTGGCACTTTCTTTGCTAACAGAAACTCTTTCTTCATCAGCAAGCGCCATAAGAGCTTTAACTTCAGGTACTTCATTGTCATCAGATGACACTTCTTCTTCATCCCAATCATATGATTCAACAATTAGACCTTTATTTTTTCCTGAGGACAAACTGAGAGCTGAGGAGGGCTAGTTTAGCTTTGACTTTGTTGCACTTGGCTTCAAAGTCTTTGGTATGCCTTGGTTCAGGTTTGTGTTCAGATGAATGGAGAAGTTTTTGTTGAAAAGGTGACTGATATGAAGGAACTGGTGTTTTTGACCAGCAGTCTCTTGCAAAATGACCCTTCTTGCCACATTTGTGGCATTTAGTTTGGTTAGTTGCTTTTGCACTGCTAAACCTTTAAGTACCCTTTTTGAAGAACCTTTTAGATTTGGCTAAAGGAGCTCTTGCTTGGTATTCTTCTTCAAGGTCATTCATGTACTCTTGACTGCTTCTTATATCTTCTTCATCATCAGGACTATCTTGAGAGTCCTGGACAATAGAGGTAGAGAAGAAGGCAGTTTACAGTGGAGTTGCAGGGACAAGAGTTTTCTCTTTGTTAGTATCATAAAAGTTGTTTATAAGGTTTTAATCATATTTGAGTTTACCAAATAGAGAAGCAACCTCAGATTCTTTCACATGATTTATGTTTCTAAGACTTTGACAGAAAGCTAGCCACTTCTTTGGTAACCCATTTATAAAACCAGTATTTATCTCAAGCTTTGAAATATGCCATAATTACTAATTCATTCATCAAACTTATATCTGGGAAAGTTTGTGTTAAAGATTCACCTTCTTTGAATTTGAATGTTAATAGCACACCTTCAGGTCCATGACCACCTTCTTTCACATCATAGGCCCCTCATGATAAAAGTTTATCAGTCATCCAAGTGATTTTGCATTTAAGCAGTTTTATGACAGAGTTCATCTTTGACATAACTGGAAGCACAGACATTAATGATACTTTGATCGCTGATCTAAGTTAGTATCTTTTCTCTCCATCAGGTGATCCATTGTTCCTGGCTTCCTTTGACCAACAACATAGGGATATAAGACCGTTTATGAAATGAGTTTCAAATTGAGGCTCAATACCAATGATGTGGCACATAGACCTCTTATCCAATTGGAGAAAATTTCCACCTCTATATAAAGGAGCAGTCATTTAACTATCCACCCTTGTATTCATGATTCTATGGCACTTCGACTGCTTCATTTAAGATGATCTGATTTTAAAAATATTTGAGCCTTTTAAATCCGTTTAAAGGGATTTTATAAAACTAAAGGATTATGATACGCACTGTTGGTCTCCTTGGTATGTTTTGTTTTTTCTGATATAAGGTTATCAAAATTAAACAAATCAGATTCCTTACAACAAGGAGTTTTAAACAATATATTATAAGAATAAGAGAACAAGTTTAAAACACACATAAGTACTTTTCAAGCGTAATAGGTACTTATTAAATCAAATAACGAATCTAACACAACCTTGCCTGGCGGAATAGCAAGGTGTTGATGACAAATTAGAGGGTGTTATCTCCATCAAACTTAAACTCTAACCAAAGTTAAGAGAGTAAGAAAACAAACTACTTATGACTAAACTGACAGCGATCCAGCTCATAGTACCAATAAGTTGTTTGAAATAAAATTGAAAAACCTCTTTAAGGTGTATCACATAAATTGGAAGAGAATAACATTTACTCTGGCGGAATCACTTTCCTTTTATAGAAAAGGTATTAGGGTTTACAAAGTAACCTAGTTTACATTCAAACATTAAATGGGTGGTTGACTACCAATTATTGCACGTTTCTACTATATTAGTACAAGTCCTTTGAGAAAGTTGTTGTACTTCCAATACCAACATTAGAAGTTACTTTCCCAAGAGATTGATTTATCCTTTTGACATAAAGCCATATTTTTCCCGCCTGTACACTTCTAGAATGATACAACACGTTTCAACTTCTGTTAAGGAGATAGAAAACGTTCCAGCTTGAATTGTTAACCAAGCTGAACTGAAGCTCTTCTAAGATTCCGTCTTTAGTTCTGTACAATGCATAGTACGAAGATAAAGATACTTCCTACCATCTAAGGACCTGAGAGCTTACTCTGAAGAAACGTCATCGACTCAAAACTGAAGACTTTAGTTTGAGAAACACTTAGGGGATTTTATGTTTAAATCTACTGAAAGACTGAAGGGCTCAGGAACTAAACCCAACAGTTATTGTTGCTTGGAATGCTAAATTCTTTGAGAATAGTCTTATAACTCAAGAAGCAAGTGGGAGTTTAGAAGATCTTGAAGTAATTCAAGATAAACATACGCATCCTTCTGAAAACACTAGCTTGCATCATGATGTGGATGAACAAGAGATTGTTGAACCTCAAAGTGATGTTAATCCCGTTCGTAGGTCCACAAGGACACACCGTGCTCCTAATAGAATGTGCTTATATGTTGATGCGGAGGAACATGAGTTGAGGAATGATATTGAACCCAATAACTATAAAGTTGCATTATCTGATCATGAATCTGAAAAATGGCTTGATGCAATGAACATGGAAATGTAACCCATGAAAGATAACCAAGTCTAGGATTTAGTTGATCTACCTCCTCACAGTAAAACCGTTGGTAGCAAGTGGCTCTTCAAAAAAAAGACAGACATAGATGGAAAGGTACACGCCTATAAAGCTTGTATTGTAGTAAACGGCTTCACTTAAACCTACGGGGTTGATTATGAAGAAACATTCTCTCCCGTTGCAGACATTAGAGCTATTGGGATTCTTATAGCTATAGTTGCATTCTATGACTATGAGATTTGGCAAATGGATGTCAAAACTGCCTTCCTCAATGGACATCTCCCTGAAGAAGTCTATATGGTGCAACCTAAAGGTTTTGTCAATCTAAAAGATCCAAACCAAGTATGCAAGCTGAAACGTTCTATTTATGGAATTAAACAAGTATCTAGACAAGGGAATAAACGGTTTGATGAGGAGATCAAGAAGTTTGGTTTCACTCAAAATTGTGATGAGCCATGTGTATATGTAAAAGCTAGTGGGAGTAATGTAACTTTCCAAATCTTATATCATATTGATCATGGGAAATCACATTCCAGTGTTACAAGAAGTAAAATCCTATCTTGGAAAGTGTTTTGCTATGAAAGATTTGGGAGAAGCAGCATACATTCTTGGAATCAAGATCTACAGAGACAGATCAAGGCGGTTAATTAGACTATGTCAAAGTGGTTACATCGAAAAAATCTTGAAAAGATTTAACGTGGAGAATTCCAAAGCGTGGACTTATTCCGATACAATGAAAGCCTAAATTGAGTAGATCACAAGGTGCTTCTATACCTAATGAGGTTAAACGCATGCAGAGAGTTCCTTATGCCTCAGCTGTAGGATCTATCATGTATGCCATAAGATGCACTAGACCTAATGTTGTGTTCGCTTAGAACATAACAAGCTGATTTCAACCGATTACGGGTAAATTTCACTGGACTGCTATTGAGAAAATTCCAAAGTATCTTAAGAATACTAAAGATATATTTATTGTTTATGGTGGATATATGATGGATGGTTGATTGGAAAAGTACCAAGCAAAGTATCACTGCAACATCATCTACGAAAGTTGAATATATGGCTGCTTCAGAAGCTTCTAAAGAAGCTGTCTGGATTAGGAAGTTTATTTCTGAGCTCGGTGTTGTTTCTACAAATGAAGAACCTATGAAGATGTATTGTGACAATACTAGAGCCATTTCTATAGCTAATGAATCTGGAATCACTAAAGGTGCAAAGCATTATCATACAAAAGTTGACTATCTCCGTGAAGTGATTAAATTGGACGATATTAAACTAGATAAAGCTCACACATATGACAATGTAGCTGACCCGTTTACTAAGGCGTCACCTTTCAATAAGCATTCTGAACATACTATGAGCATAGGTTTACTTCCAGCTAGTAGTCTCATGTAAATCTGTGTATTTTAGTATTTGGATAATTGGGATTGTATGCAGATTTTATTTTCATGATGATTAACATACTTGGTATTTGATTTTCATTCATATAATAACTGTTTCATATATTTGCATGTTTAACCCTTGTATAATTTAATTATTCTAAATTTTTCATTTTCGGTTAACAATATGGAAATATTGTTACATTAAGACAAGTGTGAGTGTTAGCTATACATTTTGAATTTGTGGATTGTTCTCGCCAAACTCATATTCATAAGGGATGCATATTGGACACCCCCAAATTTCGAATAATTAATTTTGGATCCTTATCATGAATAAGATATCGAATATGGTTGTATTAGTCATCCTTAGACTTGAGATGCAAGTAAGTTTTGCATGTGTGGATATCACTTATTGATTATAAATCAAATCCTGAACAAGGTAGTTATAAAGGCTATTTTTAGAAGTGATGTGAAGCAGGATCCACAACACTTGTAGTCAATAAAGAATTTATTCACCCACTTGATTAAGCATGAGATTATGTTTCTAGTTGGTTAATAAGGTGCTAACTCTTCCACTATATATACAAATCACCAAGAAACTATTTTATTTTACATTTCTCAAACAAAACACACATATCTCTCTCTCTTTTCTCTCTAGAAGTCGGCCAAAGAAAGCATAACAAGAACAAGTGGGTTTTGATAAATCACAAGTATTTTTCAAGGAGTATTAAGGGTTTAGGTTATAATCAAACATATATTTGGGGTTTTAATTGTGTGTAAATCTTGTTAATCTCATCTTCTCATCAAACCAAGATGCTTATCTCATACATACTTTCATTTCATGCATTTTGTTATAATCACTACACACACAAGTTTATATCACCACTAAGTAAATTTTATAAATGAAATCTTGTAAAGAGTTTGTAAAATGGATAATAAAAATATGAAAATACATTATACTACTTATTTTAGTCACTTTATAAATTACTTGTTGAAATATTAACTTTGTTGTTAAAGTGGATATTTATAAACTTAAACTAGTAAGGTTGTATATTTAATTCATGTTCTTAATTTTATGTTTATTCTTGATAAATTGATGAAAGAGACTAGGTTAGTATGAAGTTATTGTGGTAATGATAAATGATGAAAATTTATGGAAGGGATTAGGCTAGTATAGATTTGCAATTTGTGGGTGAAAAATAATGTAGAATAGAAATAAAATAGTTGCTGTCCAGATTTTCTTTTAATATTTTCGTACAGTAAATTTGGTCTTGAATCGTCGAAACCGTAAAAATATGATAGTATATCTTCATATGAACGCGTGGATATAAACTTCGCTAAAATCGGACTTAAAACGAATGAGATATAGCCAAATGAAGTTTAGTAATTTTTCCGGCAAAACTGTTTTTATAAACAATCTGTCCAGTTTTTAAAATGGTATTTTTGGCCCATTTCGGGTCCAAGTTAGGTGAAACTTATAAGAGAAGAATTGTGGATCATGATTTTTCCTTGAAACCTCGCTTTCGATCATCCCGTGAATCCTTATAACAAAGGAGATACGCCCTTTTAAAATCGGACTATTTTCTAAAAAATTAATAAAGTTCTTGCATGTATTTTTACAAATAAAGTGTGCTGTTTGGATTTTAAATTAGGGTTATCGAGCGTTTTCGCGTCCGGTTGGGCTATAAAATCCTTAAGAAATATTATAGTATGACTTATATATTTTTCATACGCGTCGGAAACTTTCAAAAATAATATTAAGTAACTGACTTAGGACTTATTTAATTGATTACTTAAAAATAATGGTAAAGTATATATTGATGGATAAAAAAAGCGAATTAGACGGAAATGTTATTTTGACTTATAAAACTAAAACTCAAACTATTAGGTGGTGATATGATGTAATAAAAATATATTTGCATAATCTCATTTCACGTGCACTATCTTAAGACGATCAATAATTTAATAGGTTGCTTTCGGGACATTCTTTGACGTCCTACTTACTTGATTTTCCCCAAATTAATACTTTTGCCCAAGGTGAGTTTATAGCTTCGCTTTAACTTGTTTTACAACTACTTTACAAATCTCGGGGTAAGACACATTGCTTGTTTTACAATTGGACGCAAGTACTTTACTTTTCTTTTACATGATTATTGATGCGCCTAAATACCAATAACCCACAATGCCCATCATCATGAACCATTAATTACTTTGTCTAAGCGCGAATGTTATAAATAGATCTATTGGGATTGACATCCCCATTTGGATAAGTAGCGCTTACTAGTTTCGGAGGACCGAACTAACGAACGTATATCATGTCGGACTTAGGGTGTTGCGGATTGAAAACCTACTCGGGTACTTTATTGCATGCCATACTGTGTTGTCAGCTTCGGTGTCCCATGAAGCTAGTGTCAATCGTAATTACTTTTTTGATATTGTATGTGTTACAATAGTCATGCCTTACTAAATCTTGCGGTCCAACTTTACTTACTTATTTAAACCTATGAACTCACCAACTTTATATTGATATTTTTAAGCATTATTTTTTCAGGTTCTTAAACTACTATGTGTGTATTGATGTGCATAGAGTCCTCATCCTTCAAGATCATTTCATGGATTTTCCTTTGCATTAAAACTATGTCCTCGTTGTATTAAACTTTGCAAACTTTTGGGACCAATTGTTAAGAACTTATTTATTTTAATCAAATCAACGAGGTATCTTTTAACGAACCATTTAGAGGTCGTTCTCTTATATCTTGTGCTAATGTTATAATGTAATTACCCCCCGGGTTACCTATTCCGCTGCAAGATATTTTGAGGGTTTTACACTTGATACCCATAGTTGCTACAAACTTGTTGATCGCCTTTGTCTTTTAAATGGGGGTAGATGTCATTGAGTCTTCATTCGTCGGCATTTGCGCACTTGTAAGATCTTGTTGAAGATACTAGTTAGTCAGATTACACCCTCATACCCTAGTCACCTCCAAGCTTGTATGGGAATTTTATCTAGTCGTACGACCTTGTTTCTCCTCGTATTCTGTAAGGCAGCCCTCGTTTCCGCTTAGCTAATCCTTAATTTGTAGCAATCGTATTGCGGTTGTAGGCTAGGGTTCACAACCTCGTCATGTCCCCCTGACCCTTTTCGCGTTGAAAAGAAAAGAAAAGTACTATCCTCATCTTTTCTTAATCTCTTCTTCGTTCGCAACACTCAGACTTCTTTTATTTTTTATATAACTTATGTCTCCCAAATCCCTTTTTCTTCTCTCTCGGCTTTCGCAATCCCGCAAATATCGTTTAGCTCCCTTCTTAGAGTCCAACTTCATGTACAAGTCTTTGTATGCCTTTTCTTTTTCCTAGGCAATGGTTTTTTTGATTCTCTTTTAGCTTCTTTATACCTTTCATGCGCCCTAATTCTATCCTCTTGGTCACTCTCCCGACACAAAAGAAGCTTTCTAAACCTTGCTTGTTTCACCGCGACTTAAGATTGCACCTCCTCACTAAGCCACCAAGATTCCCTATGGACAGTATGGGTCTTCGATTTTCCAATAGCCACCCCAAGGGCTTCCTTCGTCGAATCTTTGATGATACGTGCAAGGGTGTTCCACATCCTATCTACGTCGTTAGCTGACATGACTTCTGCTTATGAAGTAACTCCCTTTCAACTCTTTCTTTGCATGTCTCCACTGCATCCCCATTCAGGTTCTTCCCCAAGATTCTCGGCATGACTATACCCTCTCTCCCGTGTTTTACTCTCTTAAAAAGAGTGTCGAGTGCCAACATTATGTGTTGAGATGACCAGGTTTTACCTAGAAAAATCTTTGTAGACTTTACATCCCTGAGCTCTTTTTTCCCCGACCAACAAAAATCATTATGGGTGTAAAGAACCCCACCATGGTTATCTCTTGTGACGAATCCCCTCGAAACCACAATATTCCTTTGTTATAATTATAATGGGGATTCCAATTTAAACACCTTTTAGTGGAGATTTTGAGAAGAGCTGTTTTTGAGAGCACAATATGAAAAAATTTATAAGCTGTGTTTCAGAGAAGTTATTGAATATCATTTGTCCACTATGGTACAATTAGTCGGGGACCCGAGAGGCTGGGTTTACCTTGTCGTCGAATGTCACGGATCGAGTCCCGCTTATCTCCATCTCGTGACGTTAGCCTATACAAGCTATATGATAGCACCTAATTTTTTCTGATTTCGGCGGTGTAAGTATCAAATGAGAGTCTCTCTTCTTGAAGAAAGAGTTTACCACAACCAAGTCGCGGATAACAGCAAACTCCAATATCAAGCGTCCTTCCTCATTCCCAACTCATAACCGAAACCTCTATAAACCCTGAATATTTCTCCGTCGTCACTCCTATATGCCCATTCAAATCACCCCTTATAATCTGTCGTTGGTTTGTCGGGCACTCCTTCACGATCTCGTCTAGGGAGTCCAGGAAGGTCTTCTTTTCTTCCTCACTCAGACCCATTTGGGACGTGTACGTGCTAATCACATTGACGCTCTCTGCATCGATCACTAGCGTTAATGACATGATCCCATCGCTACGTTTGTACACGTGGACTACTTTGTCCTTAAGACTCGCCTTCAAAATGACTCAAACTCCAAGACATTGACATGCTTTAAGAGCTTTCTGGTCAAAGATCCTTCATTCTAATTGCCCACCCTAATCTTACGAGTAGCCGCCAACCTACAATTTGTGTGGAGTCGTGTGGTGATAACGTTCATGTGAAGAGGTTATGATGACCAAAGAAAGGATGATATATATGAAGGGGTTTGGTTATTTACGGGACGTACTCTCATTATATACATACACATTACAAAAGTAATACGACGTCGTTTTTTACGTCGTGCTACAGTAATATGAACAGTGTTCGGCCCAATGGGCTCCCAGTTTGGGCCGGCCCACTTTTTTTTTTTTTAAATACGCAATACAAAAAAAAAAATTCGACACAAAATAAAAAAAAAATTACAAAAGTACTGACTTATTCATATCAAAAAATACCCGCGTCATGAGGCCCAACACATAAGCCCATAAAAAAACCACTATTAAACATGAGCCAGAAAAAATAAACCCGCACAAAATAAAAAAAGAAAATTACAAAAGTACTGACTTATTCATATCAAAAAATACCCGCGCCATGAGGCCTAACACATAAGCCCATATAAAAAAAACCACTATTAAACATGAGCCAGAAAAAATAAACCCGCACAAAATAAAAAAAATAGAAAAAAAAAAAATTAAACCCGCAACTATGTGCGAAAAATTAACGTCCCGCAGCAACGCGCGGGTAAACATGCTTGTTAGTATAAAAGCAAGATACCCGCGCGTTGTTGCAGGACATAATTTTTATTGCGAAACGATTTCGAATGAAATGTGTCCGTGCGTTGCGGTGGGGCTGACTTGTATGCAACACATGTATTTTATTTCACTGAACATTTTTTTTTAACAATCACGAAATTTGAATGAGTGTTTGTCGTTGGGGTGAATTATACGTTATTTATAGAGCGAATATATTTGAGAAATATAGTTTATTATATAAAATTGTCATAAATAGTTAAAAGTTGAGGGTACATTTTGTAAATTTTCTTTTTTTATTTCCTATTTATATTAAACTTCAACATTTTTTATAAAATCGTGCGTATGTCAAAAACATTTGAATATTGGACTCGTTTTGTTCGCAATTCAAAAATCTTTCCGATGGTGTTTTTTATCTGAATGAATCGGTACATATGTGCTATATATTTAATAAATAAAGTTTATTATATAAAAAAGTTGTAAATAGTTAAAAAGTTGAGAGTCCATTTTGTAAATTTTATTTTTTATTTCGTATTTATATTAAATTTCAACATTTTTTATAAAATCGTGTGTATGTCAAAAGTATTTCAATATTGAGCTCGTTTTGTTCGCAATTCAAATATCGTTCTGATGGTTTTTTTTATCTGAATGAATCGGTACATATGTTCTATATATTTGACAAATAAATTTATTATATAAAAAAGTCGTAATTAATTAAAAGTTGAGGGTCCGTTTTGTAGTTTTTCTTTTATATTTGATTTTGGGCCATTTTCATTCGTTGTTGGTCTAATGGTTTCGGCCTGATACATTACGACGTATCTAAAATGTATATATTTATAATTTTGCATAAAATAATCTTGGAGGTCATGTGCAATAGAAGTATACGGCTTTCGACACATTTAATAATTTTTCTTTTATAACTTATTTTTACATAAGTTCATTTGAAGTCTTTTTTTTGTAATGCAGAAGTTAATAGAGATACAATATAACCAAGCAACCCATTCCTAAGGGAGAGGTACGGTTGCGCCATGGCTTCAAGCCATGGCAACAGCCCAAAAAACCTCGTGCCAACTGTCCACGTATATACCGGACGGGCCCCATATCTGAACGGGTCGTACGGGTCCGGACGGGCGTACTACATCAACCCGAAAGAAGACAAAACGTTAGACTCGATAAAGAAGGACACCTCTTCAAACAGTTGGACAATAACAAGCACTTATGCAACATCGCTATCCCGGGAATTAAGAAGCGATGCCCCCAAGGATTACCGACACCCAGGGCAAAGGCTAGGCATAGGTCGTCTCTTTCATTCCCAATGTGTCAAGAACAGTACTTCCAAACAGTACTTCAAGTAGTATAAATACCCCGGCATTTACTGCTTGAAAGACATGTTTTTTACCACACACACACACACATTTACTACTCATAGCCTTTTCGGCTCTTACAAAGGTACTTACTTTCACGCCCGAGCTTGGTCTTGGGTCAACACCCGGGGTGAGCTAACGGGTTTTCTATCTTACTTTCAGATACTTAGGTGGATTACTCATCTAGAAGCGTGGGAATTCTCCTATTTCCTCTAGAACGGTAAATTACTTAAACAAATTGGCGCCATCCGTGGGACGTCTGATCTTATCTACCAAGAATGACTAGTCCCGCTAGAGGTGGAGCTCCGGAGGGTCAAGATGACTGAGAAGGAACTCCCCCTCTAACAAAAGAACAAATCGAAGGGCACATATCCGCCATGAAGTCTATAATCAAAGATCACAACAAGCGAAACAAAGCTAACCCGATACGGCTGAACTTCGAGATAGAAGACCAAGACCACAATGAAGATCGCATTGTGAAGGGAAAGGAGATTGATGATGAAGATCTAAGTAAGCCTTTCAAAGAAACATTAAAGACGCCCTTTACGCGAAGAATAATCGAGTTCTTTGGTCCATAATATAGCATGCCAACCAACATCGCATTGTACGATGGGTCCACTAATCCGGCGGACCATTTGAATCATTTTGTGGGGGCTGCGAACTCGGGGGAATGGCCCATGCCGGTATGGTGCCGAATGTTTCAGCAAACACTGGACGGATCAGCCAGGGGATGGATCTAGAGCCTTTCCCCCAATAGCATAGATGAATGGTGGAGATTGAGAGAGGCTTTCACCACTAGATATTCAACCAGGAAAGCGTGTTATAAAGAAACTCATGAAATCACCAAGATAGTGAGGAAAGCCAATGAAACCTGGTATGTGCTTAAATACACATACCTTTTACCTTTAAAAACGAGCTAAAATAATCAAAAACGGACTTAAAATGCCAAATATATGCTTGTTTTGCTAATTGTATTGTGCAGGAACGGATAACTAAGAAAAAGACGAAAAACAAAGCCAAAACGACAAAACCGGACTCGGAATGGAAAAGACTGTGAAAGACAAAGCCAAATCAAAGCCGGAAAGTCAATCAAGTCAAAAAGTCAACAGAAAAGTCAACTGGTCAAAGTCAAAGTCAACCCCGGGGCCAAAGTCAAAGAAATATAAGTTTAGGGGCTGAAATTGCCAAACCCTAAACTTATATAAAAAGAAGAAAAGAGGAAAAGAAAAGACAAGGGCTGATTTTGCAATTTGCTCAAAGTAACAAGTAGGGGGGCAGTTCTGCCAACACCCCTAACTTGTACACCAAAGGGGACGAAAAATTGCAAGAGTTATATAACTCTTGGGGACTTGTTTTGCCAAGTCCCCAAAAGTTATTTAACCACAAGGACCAATGGTGCAAACACACCAGTAACCATAAGGGGCCATTTTTGCCAAAGAGTGAAACTTACACTCTGTTAACAGCTCAAACAAACTTATTCCCGCTACTTTCCTCTCGCCAAAAAACCACGGTTGTTATACCAGTTCGGTTTTTACCCCACAAACAATCACCACCACCATGGTTATTCATCTCCCCCCTCCTCCACTACCTTTCCCAGCCATAAAGTTGCCAACTTGGCAATCCCACATCCCCCAAGACCCATAGTCGATCGGCTCTTCAGCGATTGATTTACTCTCAAGACTGATCGAGAGGCTGCAGAATGATTGTCGAGATGATGTCTAAAACGCGCTCTAGGAGTACGAGCACAAAGAGACAAAAGTCCTAACTTCACTTAGTACGGAATATAAATACTCGAAAGTTGGCCCGACTCGTAAGCGTGAACACACTCGTCGTCAGAATGTGATGAGAGAATGATATATTTACCCCCATATACAACGTCCACTAACTAGCAACGCAAACCGCAGAAGAAACTAGATGTTGACCTAGTTTACGTTATAGGCCAATAAAATAGCTCTAAGTTAAGCGCCATATGTAGGCAGAGGATCATAGTTTAGTTATTCTCAGCATTATCTAAGTTGTTATTCAGTTCCATGTAATCTTTTAGCAACTTATTTGATAAGCACCTGGGTCATAAGGGCAAGCATCGCGACTTATTCACAAGAAGCAATCAATCCGTATATCGGTTAAATAAACGTTCATCGACTTCCACGCGAGTTATTAAGTATATTAGTTTAGTATGTACGTAATCTCTACTGTAACATCGAAACTTGATCGGGGACAAAAAAGAAAGTTCAGGATGAGTAATGACGATAATCGGTTTGCACGAACTTTGGCTATGACTTAGCGCGTATGTAGCTCCATCGCCTGTGAGGTAAGTCCAGTGTCTAATGTCATTCGCTAGCCAATGTACGTCCATGAGTCTACTTAGCCATGATGTGTGCTCACGTAGTAGTTAACTAGGCTTCAAAAGCATTGCCTTGGTACTATGTATCTACTTCTAGATGTGCACTGAAAAAGCTATTTACAGCATGGTTCGTCTGCATCATATGTTTAGTAGTCCAGTTGAGGATAGAGTACTCAGCCATCAGAAAAGGTGGAATGATCGCTATACGGCTGGTGCAAAAAGCAGAATTGTGGAAGATGAGAGCGCACGGTGCCCCCCTAGCAACTGTGTTACTTCTACCTGGACAAAATGAGTTGCGCATAAGTTAGTGATTGAGCATTATATATGCTCGAAGGCCATACTTATCGATAGGATGAAAGTCTACGTTCTCGTAGAGCGATTCGAGCAAGGTGCACGGACAGGGTAAACTTAACGCTAAGACTGATCCGAAACTTCTGCTGTTGGTTATGAATATTAAAGTATGATATTATCCGACTGTCACTCCCGTCAGAGTGTCACGAGTTTAGCATTGTGAGTATGCTTGAGACAACCTATCCAAGAAAACTTCGTTGCCCTCATAGGAAGATATAAATTAGACATCTTCTCTATCGAGAAGCACTCTATCTTTATCTTGTCTGTAACTTCTATGCTTAACTGTAGATATATAGCACGATGTGGCATACAGAGTTGACCCTCGTAAGTTACCATGAACATCTGCTAGATCTTATGTTATCAACGTGTCATAAAAACCATGAAACATATCCAAGATTTTTCTGAACAAGCTGATAATTCGGACTAACTTAAAAAAAAAACCTCCTCCCTCACACCATCCATACACTTGAAATACTCAAACCTTAATCATCCAATCATACCCCACCCGATAATTAAGTTTAATACCTTAATCCTTATGAGACATCCCCGCACCCTTATCTTTACCGAATAAAAAAGAATAAACATGACCTACGAACCACACAAATAAACCCACCCCAATCATCCAAAAGAACAATAAACACCCCCCCCCACCCCACTATTTTTTTATAATTTTTGACTTTACATATGCTATATTATAATAAGTACAGCCTTATTCTACGCTAAGCTATATTGATAAGACTTGTAGTAGAGAAGAAAACTCGACTATATTTGTCTTGAATGTTGCACCTGAGCGTTTTTAGTTTTAGAAAACTGATTGAAGAGGCGAAGACAATAAGTAGGACGTGTACGATGTGAATTATACAAGTAATGTTGTCTTAAATTCCGGCGCACTTTCCTATTGATAGTCTTCATCATGGTTCTGTCTCAAAAAATATCGTATATTGTAACACAATGTTATGTTTACTCGTAGAGTCATTTGCGTCTCTCATATCTATCTGAACCGGACTATCTAGAACATTCTTCCGCTTAGAATTGATTCAGTTATTGAATTAGTCGACTAGATATGGAGAGAGATTATATGCGCCTTGCACAGTAAAGTGGAGTTAGTTCTATGTACAATGAAATGACTTATGACAGGTCAACACTAGAGAGAATTCGCAGGTGCACTGGTGATGGTGTACTCAGTTGGTCACAGATGCAGCTTGAAACGGATGTCGGCGCTGTGTAGTGTCTGTATCGTCTTTTGCTTGGCTTTTACCATTGCGTTAAGATCTTTTGTAAACTGTTCTTAGCATCGTTAGTTTGTAGTACTTTGTGTATCTTAGTTGTCACAGCAAAATAGTTTTTAGGTGATACGCTACATGCTTGAAAGAGTATGAAACTATGCGACTACGAATTGTGTATCAACTTTCTTCAAATTGCGCTACACAGACCTGCTAGTAGAACCAGCTAGATCATAGCGTGCGTCTTAGCCCCCGTTCTATGATCGGTAAACAAACTGGCACCAAGTGGCATATTGATGGTGTGTTTGCGCGTTATTACTGGCGCGGGAGCTACTCTCGGTAGGTTATATGCTTTCAGAGCTGGCTCACACCGTAATTATTAACCTAAGTATCTGTCTCATACTTAATTAGTGTGTGTGTTATTCTCGACTAGTAGTCCTTATAAGAATCCTAATAACAATGTGCGTTGTAAAGAATGGATGTCTACTACCATATGATAACGCTCGAATGATATAGTAACTAAGTACGAGTGACGGCATACATCCCGTGCGCAAACATCCTAAGAATCAGTTTCATATTTGCAATATCACATTATCTATAGTCATCATGAGTAATTACGGCCAGTCAGTACTCGCCCACTGTGTTAAGACAACCTTATGATTAAAGAAGTCGATAATGCTATACAACATATACATAACGCGAACTTAGCAGCAATAGCATACGCTTATACATACTTTTATTGTTCATCACTGTGACTTACATGAAGTGATGACCTATGTGTTTATGCGATCTAAAAAGTATATACCTATCGAGATGAAGTCTAGTAAGACGTTCACAAGCAAAATGTCTTTGCAAGATTATTTAAAGTACAAACTAACAGGTGATAATTCTTAAAGGAGAGCACGTTGATGGACAGTTGTAAGAATGGCGATACACGCAAGCCTTGTACTTTGATTGGGCATCGACATGATATAAGACTATTAGACCTGTGTAGAAACTCTGATCAGCTTTGTTACTATGCATTTTGCTCGTTGAGCAAGACGTAGATGTCTCACCAACACAAACTTCGCCTCTAAAGCACATAGGTGTTACATTAGTGGGGTAACTGTACATGCCATTGTTGCTTGCTAGTGTAGCATAGCAATGTCCCGCCTCAGGTCCAAGGCATAGCTACAGTCCCAAGATATATGTGATGGCCTATGCCGCCTCTATCGTGTAAGAATTTGGATAAAGCCGACTAGTATTAAGCTACAATACTTCTTAATTCAAGTATTAGCTCATAACTGAGTAAGACATAAGATCGCTAACTCTAATAAGGCTCATAGCTAAGGACTATCATAAGTGTGGCAGAAGCAACATGCACGCGCAAAAGCTAATTTGCTAAGTTACTTGAGCAAATAGAACTTAAGAAAAGGAAAAATAAGCAAACCTAATTATCTATCTCATTTAAAAAACTTTCAGGCTTGAGGACTCTTACATTATCTGAGGCGTTTTCTCGTAAAATGTCGTGAGTAAGACGCTTTACGCATTTTAAGCCAAAGACTGTTGCGCGCGCTTTAGACTATCGTCTCCTCATGTACTACCTTGGGTGGGTTTGTGAATGTTGGGATTGCGCGCTAAACAGCAATATCTCTTTGTTTGGATGCTTTTACTGCTGTGGGCTTAACTATATATAAGTTTAACTATATAATGCTTAGATGGGAGGTATTTCGTTTTGGATTGTGTGAGTGTTGGGTGTTCGGTGGTAGTGTAGGGGGGTGGGGGGGTGTCAGCTTAGTTGAAGGTGGAGGGGTATGGTGGGAGGGGTGTGAATCAAGGGCGGTGTTGGTCGTGATGAGATGGGCACCATTTTTTTACCTTTAGCTTGCTCATTTTGTTAATATTTATCGATTAAATATAGTAGACATAAATGAATATGTTAATAACTAATAATATAATATTTCCAAAATTATATAAATGCAATTTAGTTGGGCTTTTGATATACTCAAAAGTCCCATTTAGATGAGGAAATGGCACAGTCAAAATCTACTAAAAATTTTAACTCTAAATAATTATGTTTTTGTGTAAATATAAAAATTAAAATAAAACAAAAAAAAAAAAAACCGATAAAGAAACCACAAGCTTTAGTGAACAATCCTAAAGGACCCAGACCCACAAATCCACAAACCCCCCCTGGTCCCCCCCAACCCCCCCCGACCCTTGGGATCCCCTGATGCCATAAGCATAGGCCATCAACGCAAACCAAAACGCCACACAACCCCATACCCTCACCCCCCCCCATCTCCCCCCCCCACCACCTCCCCCTTCCAAACTCCCACAACCCCCACCACCACACCACCAATCGACCCACAACTCACCGCTATACCCCCCCACATCCCCACCGCCCCACTGATCCAGCTTTGTTTCTTCTCTACTAGTAGCTACTTCCCCCCCCTCGACCCTCCTTGAATAAGCTTATTTGGATTGCTTATTTATAAGCACAAAGATTCGCCTTTTTGCTCGTTTACACCAACGAGTCTAACAACCAAGTTAGTACTGTTGTGGGTTTTTATAGGCCACACTTTGGCTTTTTGAGTTTTCTAGCCATAAGCTCAATTGGGTAAATATACCTAGTAATACCCTAGTAAAAGTTTTTTAGGTGAGTTGTGTTTGTGAGTTTATGAGATAGGATAATTTAGGTTTGTGCTCTCATTTTTCTCTTTCTTAGCTTATATGCTTCAACGTAATTAGCTCAAATTTAGCTTTTGGGCCTTTTATTTCTGTTATCTCTTATCACTTAAGTCCTTTTCCATAGCTTATTAGTTTAGCTTTTTCTTACCTTTTAGCTTATTTAAGTTAGTTTAAGCTCTTTTTGCTTATTTTAGTCCTTGGCTCAGCTTATTCAACCAATAAGACTTAGAAAATTGGCTTTTAAGCCAATTTGGCTTGCTGCCCACTTTAAGCTTATCTTATAGCTTATTCTTTTGACCAAAGTCAAAAGTGTCTTTGTTAAAGTTGTTAAGTATAAGCTGTTCTCTAACTTTCACGTTTTAAGTTTTTGCCAAAAATTCACTTTTTAATAAGCTAAAAAAAATAAGCCAAGCGTAGGGTTCAGGTTTGTTTTGTCACTCTTTCCATAGTTCAGGTGCACCGTTTTTCTTAGTGAGTTGTAATTTTCTAAAGTTGACCGCCTTACCATTTTTTTTTTTTTCTATTTGTTCATTTCTACCCTAGAGTTTTTTAAAAAAAAAAAACAACCAATGGGAAGATACTGGTCGGTGTGAGCAAGACTCGAACCCGTGACCAAGCAGTACATCCCCTTTATCCCCCACACACTTAACCACTGCGCCCTTGGGTCTTTTTCGTTATAGACCCAAGGTGCAAAGTTTTTAAGGGGGTTTCACCCTTTAAGCTTAATAAGCTGTTCGGCTTATTTTGGGGGCTTATTCCCATAGCTTAATTTTTGTTTAGCCATTTTCATAGGATTTTCATAGTGTAAAGTAATTTTTGTAAATTTTTCAGAATTTTTTGTAATCGTTTAATATTTTTTATAATTTAATTTAGTTAAAAGTTTATTTAATTCATAAAAAATACAAAAATTATCAAAAAAATATTTTGCTTTTTTAGAAAATTTTCTTTTACCATTTAGTTTGTAGGAAAAATATAAAAATTTTCGTAGAGTCATTTTTATAACTTTTCATCCTTTAAAGAACGGGTCCGGGTACGGGTTTTTGTTTTGACTCGTTTTTGGGTCAAACGAACTCCGTTTTCGGTCTAGTCTTTTTCATTCTTCGTTATTTGGTCCATAGAGTAGTTTAGAAGCGAAAATTTCTTCGTAGGCTTATTTTTAAAGATTTTAGGTTTTCCCCCTTTTGTTCGGGATTCGGGCCTTCGTTTTCTAGTTTAATTTCATAATTTCTAGGATTTTCTTAAACGTTTTAGTTCGTTATTGTTTAATTTGACTTTTTCAACTTCCCAAACTCATTCCTTCCTTCAAACTCAAATCTTCGATCGTATCGATTTACCATTCCAGCCTCGTTGGGGATTTACGACCCGGGAAAGCTCTATACTACTTCTCGGTATCATTGATTCTGCTTTTAGACTATTCTTACTATATATTTGATATTTTATTATATTATATATATTTTAAGGTGTAGTCAGAGCTGATCAATTTTTGGCGCCGCTGCCGGGGAGGCTGTGCAACCGTTTATCTTTACGTTTGACCATCTGTTTTTGAAATTGTGAATATTTTCTTTTATTATAAAAATATAAAAAAGTACAAAAATATTTTTCATTTCTTTTAGTATAATTATCAGATAAAAAACCAAAGAAAAGATGCGGTCGTCGTAAGGGACTTCTACAAGAAGTTTTACAACTCCCTAGGCAGAGTACCTAACCGTTGTAGTATTAATATAGGCAAGACTCGGGGGTTGTTATCCTTCATTAGGGGGAATAGGTTTGGAAGGGCTGATCACGGTCTATCGAATTTCTAAGGGTGAAAGAAAGAGTATTTTTGTGTTTTATATTTTATAGAAAGCAGGTAAATCTATGGTTTGGAGACGGTTGGTTTGTTAACTACTAATTAAACTAATATCTAATCTACTGGTGATAACTCTATGATAATTGAATGTATTTACTTAATCATGCACTACTTATCAGATCGCTTCTCCTAATCCTGTTGCCTTGTCACACTTGTGATGATATGTGTAAGTATTTCCTAGGTCATAAACGGATTACACGAACCCGCCATCTATTTAATATTCCGTTAGGGCAACGCACAAGTAAGGTAGTATGAAGACTATTACAAGGCCCCTAAGAGTACATTAAATGCATGTGAAATATCTTAAGAGGGATCAACCATATAAAGGGGCAAGGTAGTATGAAAACTGTTACACGATGGTATCCTTTCTACGCACTCGTGTTTCCCTAGACATGTCTACAACGATACAGACAAAAGCTGGTTTTCTAGAACCTAACGCGCACAATCAACAATCAAGAAGCAACAGTAAAAGGATCTACAATCCGAATTTCATGCAATCATAAGCAAATACAAAGGAGGGTTTAGCCTCGCATGTTATTGATTGCTTAAGTCAATAATACGCGTAAGAATATCCAAAGTATAGAATATTCCAAAACTACCCTTGAGGTCAAAGGTAGTAGGAAAAATCTTACAAAAATACTACACGTTTTAACCGGTAAGTGATTACCGGGTCGTTTTCCCAAAGATTTATGAAATTGAGACCACGTTTGTTATTTGGACAATGATTTGAATTGGTTCGAAGATGATTTGTTATCTAAAATCCTAATAGTGAGTAAATTAAGAGACAATTAAACCTAACTACAAGAAATCAATATGGAAAAGTAAATTTTAACTAAAAACGCAAAACGGGAACCCTAAACGGGATCTTAAAAACCTCTAAAGTTTTCAAAAATTATCCTAAATAAATTTTTTTTTACTTGTTAACTAACCCTAATTGATTAAAAAGAAGTTTAAAGAAAATTAGAACATAAACGTGTTGAATTGAGCTTAAAAAACACAAAAAAAACGGTGAACGGAATGATCCCGTTCTTTAAAAAATGTAATTTTGCAAATTAAACCTACGGAAGCAAAACATAATTTACCTAGGTACTTATATGATAAAAGAAAATTTTTTAAAATAGTATTAGATTTTTTTGGACTTTTTTATAATTTTAGGAATTAAAAACTATGTTAATGAAATGTTAAAGAATGATTTAAAATACTTAAACTATTTATAAAAATTCATGAAAAAATTATGAAAAGTAGATTGAACAATGTAGAATCTAAGAAAAATAAACTTGGAAACACAGCTTATCGAATAAGCTGTGTAATAAGCTAAAACATCTTATTATACTAAAAGCCTAAAATGTGTATAAATATTAGATTGTGCAAAGATATACCGGATGAGCTATTGTAACACACTTGTTAAGGGTGTGGGATAAAAACGCTTGGTGAGGGTGGTAGGGGTCCCGGGTTCGAGTCTTGTCACCCGGGGCTTACCATATCCCAAGTATTAAAAATCTTAAAAATTAAGCTACTTTTGAAAAACAAAACTAGTTTTTTAAACCTAAAATAAGCAATTGAAATAAGTAAATAAGACAGGAAATGCTTATACACTATATTCCTATAAAATGCAAAATGGTTTGCATTTTTTAGGAGAAAAAGCAAAGAAAATGGACCAATTAAGCTAAAAACAGACAAATAAGCTATGTCTAAGAAGCACATAAGACAAAAATAAGCATAAATAATAAGCTAGATAGACAGAAAAGCTAAAAAGGCTTAAAAACACTTAAAATTTTACACTAGAAGCAAATAATTTCTTCTAAGCAAATGGCAAAACCAAATAAGCTAAAATGGGCTTATATAAACCTAATAAGCTAAACTAAACCAAAATAAGCAATAACAATAAGCAGACAAGCTAAAATAAGCAAAATGAACCTTTTGGCCAAAACTGATAAGCCCAAAGGCCTATAGGGACTTTGCTAGCTTAAAAATAAGCTGGCAAAAGGATTCCTTATGGCTTAGTGACTATACCTATGAAAGAATGGCAAAAAAAAAAACTACAATAAGATCCAAATAAAAAAGTATATTGTAAACTATATTAGCACTTAGAAGAGCTCTCATGAAAAGGGATTCTCACACAGATTAACACTTAGAAGGTATTTGTGGAAAATTAACAAAACAACACTTTTTTCAGCTTAAATATAAGCATTCTAACGATTCCTTATGGAGTCTCAAACCTATATAACAAATCATTATTTGACCCAAAGAACAACATAACCACATCTAAAGACATTTTTAAAATAAAGGATAAGCCACAACAAGCATTTGAAAAAGCAATATCTCAAAATTTTCTTAACACTTGGCACTTTTGACAGTTTTGGCAAAACACAAAACTAACAAATGCAGGCAATGAATCTTTGTTTCTACCTATTTTTAACACATGCATAAACACAAAAACCTCAGAAAACACAATAGCTTAACACAATCTAATAAACAACTAAAATAAGTTCCACTTAACAGATTCTAACAATGAATTCTTTAAAAACCTTGTTTTGAGATTTAACACTTAAAAACTTAAATAAAATGACTTTTATTACTACTTTTAACTAATCTAAACTAACTCAAAAACATAAAGTAAGTTTTGATCCATTTTCACCTATTTTAACCCTTGATCTAAACACCCCTTTAAAAACAGTTTTAGTACTTTTAACTTGATAGAAGCTATTTAAGCTAAAACTCTTCAAAGACCAGATGGTAAAACACCTATAACAACTAAATGAACAAAAATAAGCAAACAAAGCCAGATTAATAAGTAAGGACACTATGCTCCCCACGATTTATTTTTGGTTTTTATGACTTTTTTGTATCAAAAACATGAAAATTAAGATCTAGACAAACAATTGAAACTAAGTAAGCATTAAACATAATAAGTAATTATAAGCTAATATAAACTGTAATAAGCAAATAATAAGCAGTATGAAACAGATTAAAGCTAATAGTGTAATTTAAGATTAAATTTAAAGAGAACTTACAGGAGCTTGCTCTAAACAAAGGATATGATTAAGCTTAAATGAGCTATCAACAAGCTCTAGCTTATCACAAGGATAAGCTAGTAAAGTCCAATAAGCTCTTCCAGGGTAAGCTTATCATCCAAAGCAACCAAATCCATCCATAGCATAGGTATTAAACTGTTTTTAAATGTGTGAGTAACTTAGTGATCAATTTAAGTTCAATCTAAGCTTAGAGACTTAGATGAGCTTGAGATTAGCTTATAGGAGCATTATGAAAAAGATGCAGCTTATTAATCAATGTTTTGTATGAAAGTGAGCTTGAGAAAAGTAAAGTGCATAATAAGAAAACTTGACTTCTATTAATAAAAGAGTTGATTACAATAGTGAAAAAGGAGATTACATTTAGTAAAAAATAAGCTAAAAACAGTTACTAAAGTAAAAATTACATAAGCTAAACTTAATTACTAAATCTATAAAAAATCTATCTAACTCGCTACTACTTCCCTGTGTGTGAGGAAGCTTGCTATTTATAGCTGAAAGAGAAGCTTCTAGGTCTCTCAACATGCTCCCCAAGCTTTGATCTCGTCCCTCCCTTTAATGCCAATCATTGGATCCTTTGTTTAAGCCGTTGGATCAAATAAGTGAGCACACGGATTGCCAGCGTGGCAATCCGTGTGTCAGAGTACTTGTGTTCTTTACCAAAGGTTTTAGTGCAAATTTCTCTTCCCTTGTGTGTTTGTATGAAGCCAACGTGTCATACCTTTTCCCGGTTTGACCAATGAGAGAGCTTGGTGACGTTTTACTCTACCAACTCATAACTTGGTACTCGAATCTTAGAGCCACGCTGTCAATTGCATTTTACCCCATGATTTTGAGGTGGGTAATTGCTGAGAACGACAATGAATATTAAAAACGGGATTTCCCGCCCTTTTCTTTTCTTTTTATATCTTTATTTGACCCGGGGATTTGGGGGTTTGACTTGGGCCTGAGGTTTATTTTAAAAGGAATTGGGCCGGGTGTTTGGGCTTGGTTATAAAGGTTTTGTTATAAAAGACTCATGCCGTTGTCCTTTATAATAAAGGCTAACGATGTTAGGGTTTTTAGGCTTTTGATGAATTTGGTTTAACATTAAGGGTATTTTAGGTATTTTCAAGTGTTTTGTCTTCTTGTGGTTGACCAATGTTGACCAAGGATAAACTATGTCGACCATTGATAGCAATCTTCCGGGTCTTTTGCACTCTATCCGTTCTCGTGTTCGTGTTTGTTCGGCTTTGACCGTTTTCTTGTGATTTTTGCACTATCCGTACCTACACATTCACAAACAACAAAACAAGCAACTATACAAGCACTAATTTTGGCAATTTGATCATTTAAGGGCCATTTTGGATTTAATAAAGATATGTGATTTTTACCATATCAAATTCACCCAAACTAATGATTGCCGTGTCCTCACGCAATATTATATGCTCTAAAACCAAATACCTCAGAACTTCCCCAAACTAAATCTTTGAAAAGTAGCAAAGACTTTTGTGGTGAGAGTTGGAAGGAAACATCATAAGATTTAAAACACCCCATTTTCCTATTTTTCAAAAAAATTTCCATTTTTTTAATTAATTACCTTGAATATTTTGACTTTCGTTATTTTCATAACCGTTAGGGATCATAGAACAAGATGCATTTCGATCCGAGAATGCCCCAAAAAGGATAAATTCATACGTTTCCTGACTTTCACTTGCTCCAAAACTAAGCTTATAAATGATATCACAGTAAAAATATCAGTTTAAGATGCTAACACTACTCATATTTGCAACTTGTGAACTTTTTACTCCCGACATTTATTATATCTTAAGTGAATCGAGCTATGTTGAATTTCAACAGTGAATCAATGATTTTGCAAAATACTATGCTCAGTTCCACCCGAGAATAATAAGTTTGAAGGCGAGATCATCCTTGTAGCGACTTTCGGTATACGGCACATCTATCCTTGAGGCTAAGTGAACAGGTTTGGACACCCTACAGAGGATTAGTTATCGGGGATCACGGACCTTAGGTTTCAAAAACTTCCGGTTTCCCAGTATATTCAGAGGTTTAAAAATAGGATTTGTCAAAGTTCAAAAGCTTATTTTGAATTTAACAAAAGAATCTATAATTATTAATTCATACTTAAATATTAAAACATTTATTGCAATTATAACCCTTATCTTTTAGTAAGCTGCAACATCGGTTGTGAAGCCGGCAAGATGCATCAAAACTGTGTTCATTCTTGGATTTTTATTCTTTCAATGGCTTTCTTTAGAAGACTACCACATCGGTTGTGAGCCGGCAAGAGGTAGTAAACTTTTATCAGCCCACAGTTATATATTTCATTATATATATATATAATATATATATATATATATATATATATATATATTTATGGTATATATAATAATTTATTTATATATTATATTATTTTATTAGATTTCTTTTTAAAAAATTCAAGTATAAATTTGAACTAAGACTAAAATTTTTGCTATATAATACATAAAAATTGTTGATTTAAGTTTAATTTCCAAAAACAGCACGTATTATTAATCCGGTTAAGAGCTTATGGGAGAAAAAGCCACAAATTAAATACATGAGCTCTTAAGATTTCCAAATAATCTTTGCTTAGCATCCAACTCATACTTAACTCTATCATTTTTCGTTCTTCGCGAATTTCCGCGAACGCTTAGCCTAAAAGTTAAGGAACAAGCTAGAGCTCAACCCGCTCGATCGGGTCAAAATTTATTCTTATTCTACCCAGTAGGAAAGTCAAAATTGTGACAAAACACTTATTTTATTTTTGAAAATTTTCAAAATTTTCATATTTTTTTAAAATTTTGGTGGGAAAATGGGGTACGTAAGAACAACGGAAAAGGTAGGTAAGGTTATATCGAAGATATACTACCCCATACTAAAATTAAACATTGTCCTCAATGTTTCCTAGCCTAAGACTTAAAAACCCCATACTAGAACTCAAAAAGTCGAATGCATAATCCAAGCGTGGAGAAAGTATCACAAAAATCTTAAGCCATTTATCAAGTATGCTAAAAGATAAATGTTAGTCGATAATAATCTTAGGATATCGGATTTCCCCAAACTAATGGCAAGCAAAGGCTGAGAAGCTCGAGTGGACCGGGACTAAACACCAAACACGAGAGT
The DNA here is from genome assembly GCA_026074375.1 of Tanacetum coccineum. NCBI lineage: Eukaryota > Viridiplantae > Streptophyta > Magnoliopsida > Asterales > Asteraceae > Tanacetum > Tanacetum coccineum. The sequence continues at coordinate 35,653 of BQNB010023811.1, read as the reverse complement.
CTTCAGAAAATTTTGGGTGAATCCTGCAAACAATCACAAGCACAAGCAACAAGAATCGGAAGAGTACAAGCCTCCTCACATCACGATAGAAATAAGAAAGAAAATAGAAGGATAAGCATGGGGTGCCTCCCACGAAGCGCTTTGTTTTTGGTAACCGAGTCACATAGCTTGACTCGATCCCCAAATTCATTCGTCCTTGGAGAAAGTATGGAGATCCTGGACTACCTTGGGTGGTAAGTCCCCTCCGAAGTAATGCTTCACACGATGACCATTCACCTTAAAGTTCAGACCATCAGGTTGAGATAACTCAATGGTTTCGTATAGAAAAACTTTGGTGATGGTGAAAGGTCCTGACCAACGAGTTTTAAGCTTTCCTGAGAATATCTTTAGACGAGAGTTGAAGGACGTAAAACATCGATCACCAACATTAAAAATCGGTTTTGATCTTTGAGTCGTGAAGCTTCTTCGTCCTCTCTTTATAAATCAAAGAATTCTCGTAAGCTTGATCACGAAGCTCATTAAGTTGAAGCTTACGGTGATCACCCGCGGTTTTAAGATCGAAATTAGCATGTTTCAAAGCCCAATATGCTTTATGCTCTAACTCGATAGGTAAATGGCAAGACTTTCCGTACACTAACTTGTAAGGCGTACAACCAATTGGTGTCTTAAAAGCAGTACGAAATGCCCACAAAGCGTCATCTAGTTGTTAGGACCACGAGGCATAGTTTTCTACAACCGTCTTTCTAGAATACGTTTCAAGGCCCCGATTGGGTCAACACTCCTATCTTGGACCGCTCGTTTGAGGGTGATAAGCGGTAGCTAGACGATGAGTGACCCCATACTTAGACATTACTTTAGCAAACTGATCATTACAAAAATAGGTCCCACGATCGCTTATAATAGCTCTAGGTGTTCCGAATCGGGCAAAAAGGGATTTCAAAAACTTAACTACAACTCTAGCATCATTTGTGGGGAGCGCCTTTGCTTCCACCCATTTTGAAAGATAATCAACGGCTACGAGGATGTATTTATTCCTATGTGAAGACGGAAATGGTCCTATAAATCAATACCCCATACATCGAAGATTTCACAAACTTGGATAGCGTTTTGAGGCATCTCATCTCGTTGTGAAATTTTGCCTTGTCTTTGACACGTATCACAAGATTTGATCATCGTATGGGCATCTCGATATATGGTTGGCCAAAAGAAACCGGCATCAAATACTTTTCGAGCGATGAGATTGGCACTATGATGGCCCCCGGTGGGTCCTTCATGACAAGCTCTAAGAATGTCAATAGCTTCTTGCCCATGCACACACCGTCAAATGATTTGATCCGCACAAATACAAAAAAGATAGGGATCATCCCAGAAATAATGTTTAACGTCTTTGAAAAATTTCTTCTTTTGTTGAGTCGTCATTCCTTTGATGATAAAATTCCCCGCATGGAAATTTGCATAGTCTGCAAACCATGGGGTACTTTCACTAGAAATAACTCCAAGAGTCTCTAAAGGAAAATGTTCATTTATGTCCTTGTTTTCTAACACATCCTTATGAGGATTCTCAAGTCTAGATAAATGATCTGCCGCAAGGTTCTCACTTCCTTTTTTTATCACGGATGGTGATATCAAATTCTTGTAGGAGAAGAACCCACCGGAGCAACCTCGGCTTAGCGTCTTGTTTGTTCATAAGGTATTTTAAAGCCGAGTGATCCGTATACACTATGCTTTTAGATAAGACAAGATATGGCCGAAACTTTTCAAAAGCATACACAACGGCAAGCATTTCCTTTTCCGTGGTAGTGTAATGAATTTGAGCTTCTGTCATTGTCTTACTAGCGTAATGTATAGGCTGAAAGTGCTTCGATCTTCGTTGTCCTAAAACCGCACCAATCGCGAAATCACTTGCATCACACATGAGTTCGAAAGGTAGGTTCCAATCTGGGACAACTAAGATTGGAGCTTCGGTAAGCTTCTTTTTAAGAGTCTGAAAAGCATCAATACAATCCTTAGAAAACACAAACGATGTTTCCTTCTCAAGAAGGTGAGTCATTGGTCTAGCAGTCTTAGAAAAGTCTTGGATAAATCGACGGTAAAAACCTGCATGACCTAAGAAACTCCTAACACCTTTAACTGTAGTCGGGCGAGGGAGCTTAGCGATAACATCGACTTTAGCATGATCGACCTCAATTCCCGATTTGAAGTTTTATGCCCTAACACAATTCCTTCTCTACACATAAAGTGGCACTTCTCCCAATTAAGAACTAATTTCGTGTCTTCACACCGTTTTAGCCTCTTTTCTAAATTGGAGAGGCACGAATAAAAACTATACCCAAAAACCGAGAAATCATCCATAAACAGTTCCATGGTCTTTTCGATCATATCACGGAATATGGCCACCATACACCGTTGAAAAGTACCGGGAGCATTACACAAACCAAATGGCATGCGTCGGTACGCGAAAGTTCCATACGGGCATGTGAAAGTAGTTTTTTCCTGGTCTTGGATATCTATTGGTATTTGGAAATATCCTGAAAATCCATCTAGAAAACAATAGAACTCATTCCCAGCTAATCTTTCTATCATCTGATCCATAAACGGTAATGAAAAATGATCTTTTAGAGTCGCTTCATTTAATTTCCTATAGTCGATACAAACTCTCCATCTGGTAACTAAACGTGTCAAAATTAATTCATTCTCTTCATTAGCAACGACGGTTATTCCACCTTTCTTGGGAACACAATGCACTGGACTAACCCATGGGCTGTCAGAGATCGGGTAAATCATTCCGGCATCAAGAAGTTTTAGGACCTCTTTTTTTATTACCTCATGAATTTTTGGGTTAACCCGTCTTTGACTTTGAACCGTAGGTTTGTAATCATCTTCCATCAAGATTTTGTGGGTACAAAAACGAGGGTCGATACCCTTGATGTCGGTGATTTTCCAAGCAATGGCCCCTTTGTGAGATTTGAGCACCTTTAAAAGAGCATCTTTTTCATCATTTTTTAAACCTTTTGCAATAATAACTGGTAACTTGTCGTTTTTCGTTTTCTTTAGTACGCATATTCGGTGAGACGGTAAATCTTTTAAATTAATTCCGGGAGCTCTTCAATTGAAGATTTTGCCCCTTTGGTGACTTCACTTTGTTTAAGGTCCACTCGGAGGATAGCTGAAGTGGTATTATTTAACAATTTTTCAATTAAAGCAAATATTTCCTCCGGATCGTTAATCGTCCATGTCAATTTTCTGGTGAATGAATCATCCTTGAGATAAGCTTCGATTTCTTCCAAAATACATTCGGAAGTAAACGGCTCAGACATCGAGGTGGGATTACCACCCGAAGAATTAGAAAATCCTAAGCAATTTCTGGATCTATAACTCCTCACAACTCATCAATGATGTCAATTCGTTTACCGATTATATTTGTAGAGGAGTATCTGTGGTTTGATTCTAAGATTATAGTGACGGTTTCGTTATCAACCCGAAGGGGTTATTTCTTCTCCATAAACATCAATTAAAGCACGACCGGTCCTCAAAAAGGATCTCCCAAGTATGAGAGGTACTCGAGGATCGGCTTCGAAATCGACAACAACAAAGTCGGTAGGAAAATGAAATTTCCCAACTTTGACAAAAACGTCTTCGGCGAGTCCTTTAGGATAAGTAATCGATCGGTCCGCTAACTCTAAAGTCATCCGAGTTGGTGTAAGTTCAGGTAAAGAAAGCTTTTTCCAAATAGAAAGGGGCATAAGATTTATGCTTGCGCCAAGATCGGCCAAGGCGTGACATACATCCATTCCCGGGAAATTACATGGAATAAGAAACTTGCCGGGATCTCCAAGCTTTTCGGGAAGCTTTTTGAGAAGCATCGCCGAGCAATTCTCGTTCAACAGTATCTTAGCTAACTCAAGCAACTTTTCCTTATTCATGAGCAAACTCTTAATCGTAGGAGCAAATCTTGGCATCAAAAGTAAAGCATCCGCGAAACTTATGTCAAAACGCAAATCTTGAAACATTTGAAAAATCTTCTCTTTTTGATTTGAAGCTTTGTCACAAGACTTTCTCTGTTGTTAAGTCGAGAAGGATATGGAATATGTGGCTTAGGTAAACTCTTCGGAACATCGGGTTCTGGAATGGGAGTGGTTTTAGGCAAAGTCTTCAGAACATCGGGTTCCAAAATTGGAATAGGGGTAACCGGAGGTGAGATTTGAGTGGTACCTCCTTGGAAATTAGATGCTCTTATCCGTTTCTCCTCGGTTTTCTCGTTCAACTACTTTTTTGGAGAAGGATTAGTAGGAATCGAGGATCCCTCGTAAGCAACATCACTTCGAGTAGTGATCGCTTTCATCTCACCCTTGGGTTGGAATTTGGTATTACTCGGAAGTGTATCCGAGTTAAGGCTGGTTTTTGATCATCCACATTTCATGTTTTGCTAAATATTTGAAAAGCTTAGTTTGTTGATTCATATGACGGCTTTTTGAGATTTTATCTGTTTTGAATCTCATCTTAGTCTCCTTTCAAAGAGTTGATTGATTTTGCAGGTTTAGTAACATTTGACGGTAATTCTTTGTTAACTTGAAAAATCATTTGAAATCTTCTTGTTGAACTTGATTACTAGGAACTTGAAAAATGGTTGTTTTGAAAGTCCTTGGTTTTGAAATTCAGAGCATGCATTATTTTGAGCTTGATAACCTTGATTCCATGGAAAATTATTTCCGATTAAAATTATTCCCGACCTTGATTTTGTGAACCTAGTTTGTCATTGTTTTGGCACGGAGCCAAAACCTGTGGGCCATTGATTACCTAAAATGATTCAGAGGGTTACTTGATTGTAAGTACCGTGTCGGCACAAAACACTAGCTAGATTGTTATTCGGTAGTCGGGACAATTTATACCAATGAATGGGCCCGGGCCTCACATAAGTAACGCAAGTTTCCTTAACCGATTTAACGGTAGCGGGAGTTGTGACAACTTCTTAGAAATCAATCTCGACTTAAGGTCGAAAGTTGATCCGGGGCCCCCAAAGCTTATCAATTCTTCATCCGTCGTACTATCCACTTCCCTAGAAGTCGTATTCATCCTAGAAGCATTTGATTTATTTCGTGAATAATGCACTTTTGATTTGTTCTCAATTATATTCAAAGCCTCTCTAGTCGTCTTACTCAAAAGATTTCCACCCGCCGCGGCATTTATGGAGTCTTGATCGTTGTCACGTTTAAACCGTTATAGAAGGTATCAATTGTGTTTAACTCCGTAACTCGTGGTGAGGGACAAGCTTCTAAGCAATTTCCTTAAACTCATTCCCAGCTTCACTAAAAGGACTCATCAAAGGTTTGGGTTTTTTTAAACGAGGATTTTATTCTTTAAGTGGAGTGGTCTTCGAAGGGGGAAAGTTGTTTCACGAATTTGGTAACGAGATCCTCCCAAGTCTAGATTGAATTAGGCACTGGTTCTTGCTCGTACAAGTTTTTAGCAGGCCCCCTCGATGTGAATAAGGTACATCATTAGCTTAATTCACATCGTTTGGCACATTCTAAAATCGTGAGTGAGGTATCCTTTTGGAAACTATTGATTTGAGATGAGGATTTTCGTTCTCTAAACCGTGAAAACGGGTTCGCTTGAACCAATTGTAACAAATTTGTTTTAATCTCAAAATGATCCGCATTAATTTCTGGTAAAACGATAGCTTCTCCATACCCTTCCGTGGGTGCTCGGAGCAGCTCTTCCATTGTACGCTCCGCCATTGGTGCAACGATAGTACGAAGCTCGGGACGTCTCGGAATGGTTACGTTTGAATTATTTGGAAAATTGGAATTTCTAGTGCGCATGCACTAAACAAACAAATGAAATGAGAAAGAAAGAGGAAAAGGAAATATTTTTGTTTACCAAATAATCACTAAACTTAGGGTAACTATCTTCAAGTAAATAAATTTTACAAAAGAGGTGCGCCTTTTTCGTAAGGACACAAACGGTAAATTTTTTAATCTTTTGTATCGTGAGAACTTATGGATGGATAATACTTCAAATTGAAAGTATTATTTGTTGTGTTCTTTTTACCAACTTTGTTAATTTTTTTTTATGAATTAACAGAAAGATCGAAAATCTGGAAGAGAAATATTTTGTATTTTCTTATTTATTAATTCTTCTATCTTATACTAAAAAAGAATAAGAAATATATTTTTTACTTTTTATATTTTTAATTTTTTTTGTATTTTGATTTTTTCTCAAAAGCATAACTTTCGAAGATGAAGGTTCTCCAATCACATCGACAAAACTTCAAACGAAGGAATCTTAATCACAAATCCCCGGCAACGGCGCCAAAAATTGATTGGTGGTCAATTATATACGTAATAATATCCAAAGTATAGAATATTCCAAAACTACCCTTGAGGACAAAGGTAGTAGGAAAAATCTTACAAAAATACTACACGTTTTAACCGGTAAGTGATTACCGGGTCGTTTTCCCAAAGATTTATGAAATTGAGACCACGTTTGTTATTTGGACAATGACTTGAATTGGTTCGATGATGATTTGTTTTCTAATATCCTACTAGTGAGCAAATAAAGGTACAATTTAACCTAACTACAAGAAATCAATACGGGAAAGTAAATTTTAACTAAAAATGCAAATCTGAAATCCTTAACGGGACCTAAAACCCTAAATTAACAAAATTAAGTCCTAAAATAATATTTTTGGTTTTTATAAGTCTAAATTAACTAAAAAGCTAAGGCAAAGAAAACTAGAACAAAAACGAAGGTGATACGGGCTTGAAAACACTAAAAATGTGAACAGGAATCAATCTCGTTCTTTAAAAATCGAAATTTTGCAATTTTAACCCTACGGAAGCAAAACTAATTTTCCTAGAAACTATATGATAAAAGAAAATTTTCTAGAAAAGAATTATATTTTTTGACTTTTTTATAATTTTTTATGAATTAAAAACAATTTTAAAGAAAATTAAATATAAAAAATACTAAACGTTTTATGAAAAATCTAAAAAAATTACGGAAAATAGCTTGAATGGTGAAGAATCTAAGAAAAATAAAATTGGAAACACAGCTTATCGAATAAGCTGTGTAATAAGCAAAAACAGCTTATTATACTAAAAGAGCTAAAACGCATATAAAGGATTAATTTTGCAATCTTATACCGAAAAAGACCCAAGGGCGAGATGGTTTGTGTGTGGGAGTGTGAGGCTTTAAAAAGGTTGAGGGTGTTGAGGTCGGGGGTTCGAGTCTTGCTCACCCCCGACTTCCATCTTCCCTTTTTTTTGAAAAAGTTTAAAAAGCAAAGTTGAAAAACAGCTTTTAATAAGCTAATTTTGTAAAAACAACTTTTTTCAAAATCAAAAATAAGCTGAAAAACAGCTTATAGAACCAACAGAAATGACTTAAAAGAATTTTAGGATTTTTCACTAAATGACTTAAGCTAGAAAAACTAAATAAGCTTTAAACTTAAACTATAAAAGTTACCTACACCCTACCACTAACCTATTAAGCAAAACTAAGCAGGAATCAAGCAAAAACAAAAGCCATAAGCTAAAAAACTTCAAATAAGCACTTAAACTAAAACTAAAATCCAAACAGACCAAACAGCATCTTTAAGCTTATTTTTAAGCCCACAAATAGATCCTTATGATAATCTAGCCTATATCACTTTGAACCTTGGCCAAAAAGCTATATGAAACAGCTTTTACAAAACATTTTAAAATTCAATTACTCAATGAAAAAGTGGCTTGAAAACAGGTTATTATACTCAGTATATGCTAAGTAAATTTTTATTTTGAAAAGACAAATTCTAAATTTTAAGCTTAAAAACAGATAACAAGATAAACTTTTGAGAACAAATTAAGCTAAAACCATTTGACAATGACCTACAAGCTACTTACAAACAAAATTTTAAAACCTAACTCTAAAAATTACCCTCTGATTTTGGGATTGAAAAAGGTCTTTTTTGAAGAAATTCTTACTGATGCAGTTTACATAAAGATGATTCAAACCTTAAGTCCACAAAATGCAGACTATCTCTACTAGATCCTACACTCAAATAGAATGCAAAATGAGAAACCAATTTAGCTATAATCAACTAGAGCTTATTATGCTAATTTAACTGAGCTTCCAATAACTATCTACTAGGCTTAATTGAAATACTAGTTATTAATCTTAAAAAAACTTTAAATCCTTTCACCATAAACTTTAAAATGATGGATTGAGTTGGAATAAAGGACCAAAGGAGTCTTGGCAGTACTAACTCTAGTTAGTACTGCCTTGACCCAAACACCCCTTTATTTTACTAAAATCCATTTCAGCTTATAGAAGATGAGATTTAAGACTAATAAATCAATAACCAGATATTAATAAGCTATAGACAGACCTCTTAAGCAGGTATAAGCAAATAATAAGCCAGGATATTAAGCTATTTAAACTATCACTTACCTTATTTTAGGGTTTTTATTGGACAGTTTCTATAGAAAATAGAAAGCAAACTTAAGATTAAAACTATTTAGTAAACATAATTAGCATAAAACTACTAAAATGAGCATCAATAAGCAAGTTTAAACAGTTAATAAGTAAATCAAAGCAGACAATAGGCAAATCTAAGCTAGTAAGAACAATTTAACAAGGAAATTTAAAACACAAAAAAAGTAAATGATGTAGAACCTGAAATCCCAGCTAAACAGGGATTGTTTGCTCAAACAGAGCCTATGTAAACAGCTTATAGCTAATAGCTATAAGCAAAATCAATTCCTATTCTATCCTAACCCTTGACCTTCAAGGACTATTACCAAACTTGATCATCCAGTAGCCATCTAATTCTAAGGGATGATCCAGTTTATAAGAGAGCTTTTAGTAGCTTAAAAATAGTATGAGCTTATGAAACAGTAATAGAGCTTAATCAACCATTATTTTGCATAAAAGTGAAATCAGAATTTTGACAAAAGAGTTTAAATGGAAAAGAAATTTTTATTAATAATTGAAATGAATACAAAGTGTTGAAAAGGAAATTACAATTAGCTAACAACCATAAGCTGAAAAATTACATGAAAATAAGCTAAATATTAAGCTACTAAAAAGTGAAAAAGAAGATTATTCCCTCTGTAAGTGAGAAAGTCTTGTATTTATAGCCTGAGAGGAAGCTTCTAGATCTTCAAGTTTGTTACACGCTCCTTTTAATCCACACCCTTCATTCCTTTCAATCATTGGATACCTATCTTTCACCGTTGGATCAATAGGTGATCACACGGATTGCCAGCGTGGCAATCCTTATGTCAGAGGTTGTGCACTTCTTTGATTACTAAATTTAGTGCAAAATTCCTTTCCTTGTGTGTTTCCTTGCATCCAACGTGTCATTCCTTGTGGTTTGTCTTATGCCAAATGGAGGCTTTGGTGACGTTTCTTTTGCCCATTATAACTTGGGTACTCGAATCTTAGAGCCTCGCTGTCATGCATTTTACCCTTTGATTTAGTGAGGTTAATTAAACGGAGAAGATGGTGAATAGTAACAAACAAGATTTCCTGCCCTTTTCTTTTCTTTTTTATATCTTTGTTTGACCCGGGGTGTGAGGATTTGACTTGGGCTTTTATAAAAAGAAATGGGCCGGGTGAAAAGGTTTAAGGGTTTATGTTTAGGAGATAACGACCGTTATTTCTTATGTATAAAAGAGAAAACGGTGTTAGGGTTTTTGGGTCTTTTGTGTAATATGACTACAATAGGGTGGATGCCAAAAACACACACCCTAATGTACTCAGGAATATGTCTCCCAAAGCAGTTTTGTTGAAAACTGCCTCACACCGCTTAATACTGTTAGGCCAGTTAATACTGCTAGGTGTTATACAGGACAAGTTAATGCTATTAGGGTAAAAGGGGTTAATATTGTAAAGTCCTCAACATATTGGGTTTGGAGACCTACCAAATCTAATGGTGCATCACTTGATTTTAAAAGACACAACTACATTGATGCACGAGGCAGATCCAAGTCAGTAATGGCTTAGGTCCCCAAAGGAATCTAATTTCCTTATTCTTTTATGCAAGGCAAGCCACAACATGATGATAAAGGATTTATTGGCAGTGGATGCTTAAGGCACATGACTGGAAACATAGCTTATCTCTCTAATTTCAAGCAGTTTGATGGAGGTTATGTTGCATTTGGAGGAGGTGCATATGGTGGTAGAATTACTAGTAAAGGAACCCTTAAGACTGATAATCTTGATTTTGAAGATGTATACTTTGTCAATGAGTTAAAATTCAATCTTTTTAGTGTCTCACAGATGTGTGACAAAAAGAACTATGTCCTTTTTACTGACACTGAATGTCTTGTCTTATCTCTAAATTTTAAGTTGCCTGATGAAAATCAGATACTTTTTAAAATTCCTAGAAAGGACAATATGTATAGTTTTGATATGAAGAACATTGTTCCTAAAGAAAGTTTGACTTGTCTTGTTGCAAAGGCTACATTAGATGAATCAATGCTCTGGCACAGAAGACTTGGTCATATTAATTTTAAAAACATAAATAAGCTTGTCAAGGATAATCTAGTAAGAGGATTGCCTACAAAACATTTTGAAAATGACCAAACCTGTGTTGCTTGTCTTAAAGGGAAGCAACACAGAGCTTCTTGTAAGTCCAAAGTTCTGAATCCTATTACTAAGCCTTTGTTTATGCTACATATGGATTTGTTTGGTCCAACCTTTGTGAGTAGCTTAATGCATAAGAAGTATTGCTTAGTAGTCACTGATGATTATAGTAGATTTACATGGGTTTTCTTTTTAACAACTAAGGATGAAACCAGTGAGATCCTTAAGAACTTTATCAAAGAAATAGAAAACCTAGTGGATAAGAAAGTGAAAATAATCAGAAGTGATAATGGAACAGAGTTTAAGAACAAAGTTATGGATGATTTTTGCAGAGAAAAAGGTATTAAGAGAGAATATAGTGTAGCTAGGACTCCTCAGCAAAATGGTGTTGCTGAGAGGAGGAATAGGACACTCATTGAGGCTGCTAGAACAATGTTAGCTGACTCTAAGTTACCTACCACATTTTGGGCTGAAGCAGTTTCTACTGCTTGCTATGTACAGAATAGGGTCTTAGTAGTCAAGCCTCATAACAAGACACCTTATGAACTTTTTAGAGGTTTTAAACCAGCTCTAAGTTTTATGAGACCATTTGGTTGTCATGTTACTATTCTTAATACTTTGGATAGTTTAGGCAAGTTTGATGGCAAAAGTGATGAAGGTTTCTTTGTTGGATACTCTTTGAGTAGTAAAGCTTTTAGGGTATACAATACTAGAACCAAAAGGGTAGAAGAAAACTTGCATATTGGGTTTTTAGAGAATAAGCCTATGATAGAAGGGACTGGTCCAAAATGGCTGTTTGATATTGACTCTCTAACCCAATCTATGAACTATGTACCAGTTACTGCAGGTACAGTTTCTAATGACTCTGCAGGTACATCAGAAGAAAACAGTCAAGATTGCATTGTGATGCCAATTTGGAAAGATACTTCATACTTTGATTCACCTACAAAGGATGTTGATAATGGTGAACCAAAAACTGCTAATGATGTCAAAGCAGGTTGAAGAAGGGTCCATAATAATGAGAATGTTGAAACGCTGTGTTGAGAGCTTTTTGAACACAAAACAATACAATTGAGAAACTTAGCACTTGGAATTGTAAATTGACTTAAAACTCAAATTTGCATTAAAACTTGAAAATGTTACAAAGCTAAAAGTAAAAGCTGTAAGTGACTAAAAATAAGCTAAGTTATAAAAAAAACTAACAACTAACTACTTTCTAACATGCCTCAAAGGCTTACAAAAGGCTCTTTTATAGCCGAAGTCTTCTTTTTGACTTTCATTGACTTTTCTTTGTTTAGCTTGACTGTGTTTGTTTGCTGAGTATAAAGCTACCTTGTGCTAGCTTTGTAGTATAACTCACAATATATCCTGGGCCTTAAAATTTCCTTGTATTCTCTCTCAACCCTTGATCAAAAATACCCATTGGATTGCCAACTTGGCATTGTGGCCATGTTGGGTGATTGGGAAGGTTTGTCAAGTGGTTGATGGAGTTGTGCAGGGTCGAAGTATAAAGCAAAACAGGTTCAGGCTGGAGTTGTATTTGGCGGGAAAAAGTTTATATAATTAGGGTTGTGACAGAGGGAGTTGAAAATGATTAAGGGTAAGTTTGGTTGTGTACAATAAAGCCCCTCCACATCTTTCTTCTTTTCGTTCTCTTTTTCCCCTTTCTTTCTTTTTATAAATGAAGTTTCCCAAATTGGCATAATTAGCCCTTGTCTTTGTTTCCTTAATAATATAACTTAGGGGTTTGGCATTTTTGACCCTTCAAGTTATATTTTTCTTTGCTTTTTCTTCTCGGAGTTGACTTGACTTTGATTGGGCTTCGTCTTCACACACTTTTCCATCCCGTGTCCGGTTTTGTCACTTTTTTGCTTGGTTTTTCGTCTTTTTGTGAGATATCCGTTCCTGCACAACACAATTAGCAAAACAAGCATGTATTTGGCATTTTGAGTCCGTTTTTGGGTATTTTAGCTCGTTTTTAAAGGTAAAAGGTATGTGTAATTAAGCACAGACCATCTAGTAAGAGGATTGCCTACAAAACATTTTGAAAATAACCAAACCTGTGTTTCTTGTCTTAAAGGGAAGCAACACAGAGCTTCTTGTAAGTCCAAAGTACCTAATCCCTATAGGCCATTATATATGTCTACATATGGATTCGTTGGTCCACCTTTGGAATAGCTAAAAGCAATAAACTATTGCATATTAGTCCCACTGATGATTATAGTAGGTTTACATGGGTTTTCTTTTTAACAACTAAAGATGAAACCAGTGAGATCCTTAAGAACTTTATCAAAGAAATAGAAAACCTAGTAGATAAGAAAGTGATAATAATCAGAAGTGATAATGAAACAGAGTTTATGAACAAAGTTATGGATGATTTTTGCAGAGAAAAAGGTATTAAGAGAGAATATAGTGTAGCTAGGACTCCTCAGCAAAATAGTGTAGCTGAGAGGAGGAATAGGACACTAATTAAGGCTGCTAGAACTTAATGTTAGAGACGCTAAGTACCTACCATATTTGCTGAAATCAGTTTCTACTGCTTGCTATGTACAGAATAGGGTCTTAGTAGTCAAGCCTCATAACAAGACACCTTATGAACTTTTTAGAGGTTTTAAACCAGCTCTAAGTTTTATGAGACCATTTGGTTGTCATGTTACTATTCTTAATACTTTTAGACAGTTTAAGGCAAGTTTGATGAGGCAAAAGCGATGAAGGTTTCATTGCTGAATATTCTTTAGTAGTAAAGCATTTAAGGGAAACCCACTAGAACCAGTGAGGGTATTAGAAAACTTGCATATTTAGTTTTTAGAGAAATAAACTATGATAGAAGGGAATTGGTCCCAAAATGCATATTTGTTTAGTTGATTCTCTAACCCAATCTTTGAACTATCTACCAAGTTTAATATCTTTATGTTTTTGTAAAAGTTTTGTAAAGGATTAATACTGTTAGTTTTCTTAATTAATACTGCTAAGTATAATTAAAACTGTTAGTTATACTTAAGACTGTTAGTTAACACTGTTAGTCATAGTTAATACTGTCAAGAAGAAAATGTTTTGGATTTTGTATATTTGGCTATGAACTAACATCTACAGGTAAAGCATGTTGAATACCTGATGTTGAATGCTTCACCTTTAAAGTCATGTTTGAGAAGAAAGTTGATGATCTTGGTTCACAGTGTTTAACTTTTATTCATGGGTTATGCATAAATATGGATCCTCATGAATTCCCACATATCTATCTAGTATTTTCTAGTGTGCTTGTGATGAATAGAGGCATGTTGTTGTATAATTATTGAAGACAAAGTTAATGTTGTTCGGCTTCTGTTAATACTGCTAGGCAGAAAATTACTACTGCCAGGCAAATGTTAATGCTGTTGAGATGACATTGGCACCAAAGTTGCAACTGCTTAACTAAATTCTTAGCTCTTGAAGCATTGTTTGAGGGGAGGTTCCTTATTAATACAACCAAAAAGCATGGATGAAAGGATATGTTCAAAAGTAATCAAAACATGTCTATGCATATCAAAAGAGGTCGGGACACCAAGATACCTCAGTCTAGTGGTCCCCCTGACAAAGGTTGGTGATGAGGCTGTCCATAAGGAGTTGGGTGACAGAATGGAAAGGGCTACCACTACTACTTTTAGCTAAGAAGTAGAGCAGGACATTGGTAACATCAAATAAGACCCAATCCATGGCAACACTTAATGGATCAACTCCTTAGGGAATTGGTTCAGGTAGTGGTCCCAGGTTCCAAGATACCATATTGGGGGATGTGAATGCTCAAACTAGGTTTGAGATTACATCTAAACAGTCCATTGATCCACCTCTCTCAAGAGGTTACACACTTGGAAGTGGGGAGGAGAGTATGAAACTTATTGGAATTGATGGAATTTTGTACACAACTGTCATATAAAAACAAAAAGAGTGTCTTGGTAAGCCAAAAGAAATGAGAGATTTTGTGAGCTTAAAAATAGAAAGAGAGATGTGTGCATAAAAACATAAATGAGTGATTATGTGAGCAAAAAGAATTGAGAGATAATGTGAGCATAAAAATAGAAAGAGAGTTTGTGTGAATAAAATTTGATGATGAAAGTTGCTTATTGGAATAAAAATTGAATGATTACTACTGTATTCTTCTTAATGCTGCTTAGTTTCAACTTAATGCTGCTAAGCTAAAGTTAATGTTGTTAGGCTTAAATTAGTGCTGCCCGTATTTGTTTCTGTTGTTTAGCATATGTTAATGCTGCCAGTTCAAGTTTCTGCTGTTGAGGGTGATTTTATAAATACTTCAATTAAGGGTTTCATTTACTTCTTTATTCGATTTCCATTATTCAAACACTCTCTAACCATAAACCCTAATTCAATTTTCATCTTTGATCATTAAAATCATCATTATGTCAAGCCTTAAGTTTGCTGAAATGCACAATGTGGTCGTGTTCTTGGAAAAACCCAAAGAAAGTGATGGATTTGCAAAGATAATTGATTTCCTAAAAGCAAGTTCTGTTCATTATGCTTTAACGGTCAATCTAGTTATCTACACATCTTGTATTGAACAATTTTGGGCAACTGCCAAGGTTCAGACGGTTAATGAAGTGCGATAGTTACAAGCCCTAGTTGATAAGAAATGGGTTATTGTTACGGAGTCAAGCATTAGGAGAGATCTTCACTTGCATGATGCAGAAGGTACTGATTGTCTTCCAACTGCTACTATCTTTGAAGAATTGGCACGTATGGGGTATGAAAAGCCTTCTCAAAAGCTTACTTTTTATAAAGCCTTTTTCTCTCCATAGTGGAAGTATTTCATTCATACTATTACTCAATGCTTAAGTGCTAAATCCACTGTATGGAATGAGTTCAGTAGTTCTATGGCTTTTTTGATCATATGCTTGGCAACTAATCAGAAGTTTAATCTGTCTAAGTATATCTTTAATGCAATGGTGAAATACTTAGATGGAGGAGTCAAATTCTTGTTGTTTCCACGTTTTCTCTAAGATTTCATTAATCAACAACTAGGTAATATGTCAACTCACAAGAAGATTTTTGTTAATCCCTTTCACACAAAAAAGGTAAAGTTTACAAAACTTGAAAATCATGAAAAACTAGTTAAAAAGTCAGTTAGGTATGTAGAAATGTGTAGATCACAATCTCCTAGGGGGAATCAGAGGAATTTGAATGGACAGAAGTCCAATCAACTAGGAAAAGATTTTGTGATGTATAACAAGGCTTGCTATATATGTGGAAGTTTTAATCATTTGCAGATTAATTGTCATAGTCATCAAAGAAGAGGCATAGTATCTAGAAATAACTACAATAGGGTGGATGCCAAAAACACACACCCTAATGTACTCAGGAATATGTCTCCCAAAGAAGTTTTGACAAAAACTGGCCTCACCCCAGTTAATACTGTTAGGCTAGTTAATACTGCTCACCCCAAAACAACAGTTCATAGTGCTAAATCAAAGACACATTTTTCAAAACAAGCACAGTCAACTGCTAAGAGGCCTTTTTATAAGCAAACAGCATTAACTAGAAGATCTATGTATGAAGCAAAGAGACACTATTATACTGGAAGGTATTATGCAGTTAATACTGCTAGGTATTATTCAGGACAAGTTAATGATGTTAGGGTAAAAGGGGTTAATGCTGTAAAGTCCTCAGTATATTGGGTTTGGAGACCTACCAAATCTAATGGTGCATCACTTGCTTTTAAAAGACACAACTACATTGATGCACGAGGCAGATCCAAGTCAGTAATGGCTTGGGTCCCCAAAGGAATCTAATTTCCTTATTCTTTTGTGCAGGGCAAGCCACAACATGATGATAAAGGATTTGTTGACAGTGGATGCTCAAGGCACATGACTGGTAACATAGCTTATCTCTCTGATTTCAAGCAGTTTGATGGAGGTTATGTTGCATTTGGAGGAGGTGCATATGGTGGTAAAATTACTGGTAAAGGAACTCTTAAGACTGATAATCTTGATTTTGAAGATGTATACTTTGTCAATGAGTTAAAATTCAATCTTTTTAGTGTCTCACAGATGTGTGACAAAAAGAACTATGTCCTTTTTACAGATACTGAATGTCTTGTCTTATCTCCAAATTTTAAGTTGCCTGATGAAAATCAGATACTTCTTAAAATTCCTAGAAAGGACAATATGTACAGTTTTGATATGAAGAACATTGTTCCTAAAGAAAGTTTGACTTGTCTTGTTGCAAAGGCTACATTAGATGAATCAATGCTTTGGCACAGAAGACTTGGTCATATTAATTTTAAAAACATAAATAAGCTTGTCAAGGATAATCTAGTAAGAGGATTGCCTACAAAACATTTTGAAAATGACCAAACCTGTATTCCTTGTCTTAAAGGGAAGCAACACAGAGCTTCTTGTAAGTCCAAAATTCTGAATCCTATTACTAAGCCTTTGTTTATGCTACATATGGATTTGTTTGGTCCAACCTTAGTGAGTAGCTTAATGCATAAGAAGTATTGCTTAGTAGTCACTGATGATTATAGTAGATTTACATGGGTTTTCTTTTTAACAATGAAGGATGAAACCAGTGAGATCCTTAAGAGCTTTATCAAAGAAATAGAAAACCTAGTGGATAAGAAAGTTAAAATAATCAGAAGTGATAATGGAACAGAGTTTAAGAACAAAGTTTTGGATGATTTTTGTAGAGAAAAAGGTATTAAGAGACAGTATAGTGTAGCTAGGACTCCTCAGCAAAATGGTGTAGCTAAGAGGAGGAATAGGATACTCATTGAGGCTGATAGAACAGTGTTAGCTGACTCTAAGTTACCTACTACATTTTGGGCAGAAGCAGTTTCTACTGCTTTCTATGTACAAAATAGGGTTTTAGTAGTCAAGCCTCATAACAAGACACCTTATGAACTTTTTAGAGGTTTTAAACCAGCTCTAAGTTTTATGAGACCATTTGGTTGTCATGTTACTATTCTTAATACTTTGGACAGTTTAGGCAAGTTTGATGGCAAAAGTGATGAAGGTTTCTTTGTTGGATATTCTTTGAGTAGTAAAGCTTTTAGGGTATACAACACTAAAACCAGGAGGGTAGAAGAAAACTTGCATATTGGGTTTTTAGAGAATAAGCCTTTGATAGAAGGGACTGGTCCAAAATGGCTGTTTGATATTGATTCTCTAACCCAATCTATGAACTATGTACCAGTTACTGCAGGTACAGTTTCTAATGACTCTGCAGGTACATCAGAAGAAAACAGTCAAGATTGCATTGTGATGCCAATTTGGAAAGATACTTCATACTTTGATTCACCTACAAAGGATGTTGATAATGGTGAACCAAAAACTGCTGATGATGCTCAAAAGCAGGTTGAAGATGGTCCAAATAATGAGAATGTTGAACAAGAAAGGTTTGCAGATGATAGCAGTACTAAAGATGTTAATGCTGTTGGGCAACAAGTTAATACTGCCAGTCCTGATGTTAGTACTGCTAGTCCAAATGAAGAAGATAGCACTGAAGAAGAACCAGAAGTTGATTTGGGGAACATCATAAATTCCTATATTCTTCCAACCACTCCCAATACAAGAATTCATAAATATCACCCAATTGACAATGTGATTAGTGAAGTGCAGTCAACTGTTCAGACAAGAAGAATGTCAAAACCTACTTCTGAACAAGGGTTTCTTAGTGATGTGTATGAGCAAAAAACACATGATACCCAAAATACTTGTTTATATGCTTGTTTCCTATCATAGATTAAACCAACAAGCATTGCTAAAGCTCTATCTGATTCATCCTGGGTGGAAGCAATGCAGGAAGAACTTCTGCAATTCAAACTTCAACAAGTTTGGATACTGGTGGATCTCCCTATTAGAAAGAAGGCCATTGGAACAAAATAGGTCTTCAGAAAAAAGAAAGATGAAAGCGGAATTGTGATTAGGAACAAATCAAGGTTAGTTGCATTGGGTCTTAGACAAGAAGGTATTGCTTATTAAGAAGTGTTTGCTGCTGTGGCAAGAATTGAGGCAATAAGATTATTTTTGGCCTATGCTTCTTTTATGGGTTTTCTGTTATATCAAATGGATGTAAAGAGTGCTTTCTTATATGGAACCATTGAGGAAGAAGTCTATTTTACGTACAACCACCAGGATTTAAAAGAAAATGCCTAACCATACCAGACAAAAGTTTAAGCAGAAAGGTGGTTAAGGAACTTTATGGTTTGGCATATCAAACACCAAAGAGCATGGTATAAAACTTTGGCTAACTATCTATTTAAAAGCAATGGGTTTAAAAAAAGGGCAAGATAGATCAGACATTATTTATCAAGAGCAAAAAGAGATATTTTGCTTGTCAATCCTACTGTAAGATGACATTATCTTTGGCTCAACAAACAAGGAGCTATGTACTGGTTTTGAGAAGCTCATGAAATATAATTTTCAGATAAGTTCTATGGGAGAACTAACTTTCTTTCTAGGATTACAAGTATAACAGAAGGAAGATGGAATCTTTATCAGTCAGGAAAAATATATAGCTAAAAATTTTGAAAGAAATTCACTACTCTAAAGTAAAAGTCCCCCTGCTTCAACTCCTGTTTTGATTTGGAAAAACTTTGGTCAAGGGATGGAGAGCTGATGATGTTGAAGAGATCTGTATAGATCTAAGATTGGGTGCTTTGATGTATCTCCACTGCTCTAGCCAGATATCATGTTTGCAGTATGTGCATGTGCTAGATTTCAAGTTACTCCAAAGATATCACATCTCTTAGAAGTCAAGAGGATTTTTAGATATTTGAAAGGCAAACCAACTTTAAGCCTTTGGTATTCTAGGGATTCTTCATTTGAACTGGTTGCTTATACTGATAGTGACTATGCTGGAGCAACTCAAGATAGGAAGTCTACAACTGGAGGGTGTTAGTTTTTGGGAAACATGTCGATATCTTGGCAGTGGAAGAAGCAAACTGTGGTTGCCACTTCTACAACTGAAGCTGAATATGTGGCTGCTGCTAGTTGTTGTGGACAAGTACTCTAGATTCAAAACCAATTGCTGGATTATGGGTACAATTTCATGAACACTGTCTTTAATATTGACAATAACAGTGTGACACCCCAAGATTTACAACGCAGCAGA
The DNA here is from genome assembly GCA_026074375.1 of Tanacetum coccineum. NCBI lineage: Eukaryota > Viridiplantae > Streptophyta > Magnoliopsida > Asterales > Asteraceae > Tanacetum > Tanacetum coccineum. The sequence continues at coordinate 15,982 of BQNB010023811.1, read as the reverse complement.
ATACAACATTGGGGTGCTACTTCATAATATAAGCTCACGAGTCACGGTAAACTACATTCAATTTTTATTAAAAAGATCAGAGTTACAAGGTCCCAATAACTTTATAAAAACTCATTTCAAATAATCCACAACATGTTTAAGTTTCTTTAAAAGAAAACATTTTATCATATGTGCAAAGTTCACCAAGTCCACGTCCTTCGATATCCGCATTCTATCCCATCCAAGTTAGCAAGCATAAACCTGAGATAAACATGATAAAAAGTCAACGAAAACGTTGAGTGAATCCATAGAGTTTATAAACAATCATTTTGAACACAAGCATAGCAAAACATTTAGTTCATAGAACAATCACAACGATGCTAGAGCCACGAACCGAACCTTAACCATGTGCCCAACCTGGAGTGATAGTGCTACAACACCTCCCAATAACTAAATACAATATGTCCACAGTTTGCCCATCGCAAGGAACACACACAACGGAAGGTCCGTAGGGCCAAAATAGATCTATTATTATTGCATCAGCGTTCACCGGTTAACGGTGATTGACGGTTCATGAAGGAAGGGCCACAACATAACACTCATAGCAACGTTCACATAATAAAATCACCTGTGTTCGATTTTCCAAAAACAAGCATGTATCTCCCTCGCGGGTTTTCAAAACATAAAGAGAATTAAATGCGAGGCTATGAACTCACCGTTAAAGTAAAGAGATCAGAAGTAGATGAATCTTCGGACGAGAGAAAAGTACGCCTAAGAACCACCTAAAAGGCGTGACGCGTCTTAGTATAATAAAAGAAGTGAATACGTAAAAATAATCACATGATCATGAGATATGTCTTCAAGATATGCACGACATTGCATTACGACTTAACCAAGGTATTTTCGTCCCTAAATTGGTATTCAATCTGAGTTTACACTTAATTAGTCATCTACTAAGTTTCGCTCAATAATTCTTATTTTACTAATGTGTATCCATACTTTTTATTTCAAAACAAAACGTAGAAATCCAGATTCTGAATTTACCCAACTTCATGTAACCATATCTCCTAGCCTATAAAAGATATAAGGATGAGGCTTTCACCCCTAGAAAGACCTTTGAGTCTAGTTTCCAGAAAGTTAAGCCTCATCATCCAATTATTTACCAATCCATAAGAAATGATTTTTTACTATCAACAACTCAAACCAGAAAGTTTATTGAATTTTAACCACTTACGAAATCGGCCATAAATCCTAATCTATAATAGCTTTGAAGTTGAATCCAAAGGGAGGTGTTAGCCTAAGATGTCTATTATTGAACCATGTTTTAAAACCTAACTCTTTATTGCAAAAATCTGGAGTTTAACCTGTTTTACAAAAGGTGTTTCAGATTTGGACTATATATTAGTATTTCGGATCGATAAACTTACTCGCTCATCCGGAGAAGTTGTAAACCATCCAATTAGCCACATGTAGCTTAGACCTATAGCTATCCAACCATGTAGTTTACCAGTAAGCCATAAGACAAAAATATTTCGTAATAACCTGTTTTTGCTACTGATCTAAAACTACTCCTAAAAACTACTTCAAAACCCTTCCAAAACTTAACCAAATCATTATCTATTCACTTGCAATGCCACAACACATCTCAATAACATATCTCAATACATCAAAACTTGATGTTCATGATCAAACCAAATCAATGAAGCTATGAACATGCATCCTTATAAGGAGGGAAATTAATCACATGCATTCAAAATAAAATTAAATCAACACAAAAGGAAACAAGAGGCTTACAAACACAATGGAATATAAGGAAATCAATCAATATCAAACCCTTGTCGGTTTGATATTCGGCCGAGAACACAAAACAAGAGAAAATGTCGTTACTAAACTTTGACAAAAATACAACTAGTTTAAATGTTTAAGATAAAGAGGAAAAAAAAACACTTACTCACATAAGCTCAATGTTGTCATCAAATACATTTAAGAGATTAATAAAGGGAAGTAAACAATGATTGGTTAATATTTTGATAATGAAAAAGGTTGACGTTAGAAAATAACATTTACTACTTTTAATGATAACCAAAATGTAATTATTCAAATTCAGACTAAAAAAAGATGGTAGAATGATTTGAAAGTTAATACAAAAATTAAAGACAACAACTACGTAGTAAAGAAATTTTGATTGTTTATTGAATGGGAAATGATTATTAGATGTGGAGGTAACCGACTCCCTCAAGTGGGAGAAGCAAAGGCAATGTCTTTCTGAGGAATTTTGTGTGTGATCCTAGAGTGTATCGAAGAATCAGAACATGTGTCAATAAAATAGTAATACATATTACGTGGTGTTGTTTTTAGGCATGACACGTGCAACACCAATGAAATGAATTATTCAGGCATACTTTGTAGCAAACAACTTATCCATTTTTAATATTGTATTTGCTAATAGTTTTTTTAATTAATTAGGTAATGTTTAACGCCTAATAAATGGTAAAAACATAAATTATTACAAGAGTTTAGACAGAACCATGAAAAATAAACGTAAATGATAAAAATAAAATTAAACAATATCGGGTACTTTTCTGAAATAATAAATTACGTAGGGCACAAGACGAATATTAATTCTTAACACGGCTAAAGTTTAAATAGAAATAAAGATTTACTAATCGGGTAGATCATAAGACGTTTACATTTTATTTTATTTTTCAAAGTAAAAGTAAAAATTTTACTTAAAGTGTGGCATAATATTTATGATGCCCTAAACTCTCAACGGTCGCCAAGCGTTATCAAAAAACTTGACATCGCGAAAACTGACTAAAAATAATTTCTCTCAATTTCGTTCGAAAAATAATGACGAAAATAATTATCCACGACAAATAAAATTTTAATATTTCGCATTTCGATCAATATGACCTAATAAAATATTATCAAGGACGTCGGATACCGATCGTCATACATGTCGAAATACTCAGGTTGTTACATTAATAAATGAATTAATAAACTTCCGAAGCTAAAATATAAAACCCTTGATTTTTCTCAAACGTTAAAACGAGTAGAAATTTCCAAACATGGCTTGTAAAATAGCCAAAAATAATGATTTTTATTAAATCGTACGGAACGAGAATTAATTGTTCCAAATCAAACGACGAAAACAAATCGAGGCTCAAGATAATTGTCGGCCAAAGACTCAGGTTGTTAAAGTCTCCCCTCCTTTAGGAAGCGACGTCCCGCGCTTTAATCGCTTTATTCGTCCCAATTTTACTTGCAATGAGTGAAAGATGTCATTGTCGAATGGATTCACATGTTCTCACATTATGGCCACACGAACCTCGGGCGCATTTGGAAAAATTTCAAAGCGACAATCAATTCAAAAATCATCGGTGATCACCCGATCAAATCAAAACACATATCGATCAATGGGTCTCGCTGAAAGAGATCGTGATATTATAAAAATCGCATAAAATACACATAACTCCATTGAAAGCGCTACAACATTATTCAAAACAAGACTCTTATTATTAAGCGTACCAAATCACATAATTGCTTGCTCGCTAACCGACAAGCCATGCAAATTGAAAGAAAGCGCATTGGAGCGGTAATCACTCGGAGTATACATAACTTTATCGAAAGCACTACGACATTAATCGAATCAAGGTACTTATCAATTAACACAAAAATCACAAAGAGTAATCACGACATGCTTGCTAAATAGCCAAGCCATGCCAAATCAATCAGTTCAATCACGTTAACTCATGCTTGCTAAATAGCCTCGCCATGATTAATCAACAATCTTCGACTTAATTCCGGCTAAATCTAGCCCAAGAAAAGTTTTAAAATTATAGGATGTTCACGGGCCTAGCAGCCATGGATGCATATCCAAAAATATTTTTATCATTGTAGGGTGCTCACATGCGGATCCATACCCAAAAGAGATTATTAACATCAAGGGGTGCTCATGAGTCCGTCCATGGTTCCATCCCCTATCAAATGGTCAAGTTTGCTTATATTAACAAACCCTGAGCATTCTTCACGGTGCTCCAGGCACGATCGTCACCGTCCCGGTGTTCCCCTTAGTGGATTATCATCGAGCTCCACACGGACACAATCGCGACCAGCATCCTGAACCGAACTCCGACTCGAGTCCTTTCACGAGCGACGGAGGGACCCAACGGCCGTATATTCCAACGAGGTGGGGCTAAAATGTCGACCGTAATAATATCAACGAGCCCTAAAAAGCCTCGTCTTATTCGAACGAGCGCGAACCCACGTATCAACAAAACACATAACAGAGGCAGAAATGTTTATTGCACATAATTTTCAACTATGGCTATCCGTCGTTGATCATCGACGATCAAAGGGGATCGAGTCAAGCACAAGGACTCCTCAACTGAATAAACGGAGACGGCAAACGGGATTGTCTTTTATCTACCGCCACGAAGTCGGCAAACTCCAACTGTCCATCGCGTACCGTTTTATTCCCTACGGAAAATGATGACGGACGACATCATTATCGTTCGGTAGGATCCGACCATTATGCTTGGCTCTCGTGCCGAAGGCTCTCCTTTTGAGCCATCCTTGTGTGACTCTACGTTGTTAATCCGAGTTCACCACTCCCTACGTTTGGTAGACAAGTTCACAAGGCAGAACAGGAACAAATCAAACACCTCGAATTCACAACTCGAGCTTGTGTAGGATTCGTTCGTAACATTAGATAACCGAACACATACGTTTCGGGGGTAGAAGTTTTCTTCACGATTACGGCTTATCCAACAGGAATGATTCACAATTTGACGTAGAGGAATACTTTTACTCAACGGACCGTTGTATCGACATAAAAAGAAATGAAAGAAAGATTAATTGTAAGATACAATTGATGTAGAGAAGTCTTTTCATAAGTCTCGTAGTTACTCGAATTCGGCTTTCATCCACTTTGGTCTTCTGATCTTGTTAAAATTTCTTCTCAGTGTCGGTATCAGGTCTCTTTGTGTTTCATCACCAATATGGTGATTTAGATTGAATTTCACACGTTACATGTGACACACAGAAATACTTTCCGGAATTATTCGGTCCGGGGGGGGGGGGGGGGTGGGGGGGGGGACCCCCCCCCTCATGGTGAATTCTAAGTCAACCACCAACTGAAAGAAGAGATTTCAAGGAACGCAAGAAAATTCAGACTTGTTTATACGGAATCAGATCGAATAGGATTACTTGTATATTGATGGAAGTGTTCTCACCCAAACATTTATCCAAAACTACTAGTTTAAAGGCGACGATTAATCCGACACATCGTGGCTCTTCCTGAATTATGCATAGTTAGCTAGGCTATGCATAATTGAGGACCAAGCGACGACACATCCGTCCTCGTCAAAAAGGAAAACTTTTCGATTATTACACACCATATATGAGGATAAAAGTTTTTGACCTATCCTTGAAAGTAAGTATATTATTTGACATGGAAATGGGAAAATATTTTTACCTTCGTTTTGAGAAACACATCAACTATTGCTCATTTATTTTTGGGATTTTTTTTTTTTTTGCTTTGTCTTCTTATGAAAATCAACGCAATTTGGTATTTAGTTTGATAAAACATTTTATAAATTATTGTATATTTTTGGTATAAATTGTTCATAAAAAGATATTAAGGTGGTTGAGATTTAAGGATCGTAGCAAGTACAAGAAGTAGTGAATTAAGGATTAATGTAATCGAAAGGAGTAAAAACGGACGAAATATTCGATAACTGAATGTCCACTCTGGAGTCAGATTGCCTTCTCTCTAAAACAGTGAGGCGTCTATTCAACGTGCTCGACCACGACCTATAGTAGTGTCGCGTAATCAGAGAAATAATAAAAGTATGATCGAACGATACGTACCTCGTATCCTTAGATATATATATCTTTATATCCTTGATAAAAATAATATAAGTGTGCATGCGATATGGGGGGGGGGGGGGGGGGGGGTTGAGAAATCCACTTTTTGCGCATTTTAATTAATATCACTTATCATATTGTAAAAGCGACCATTTGTGTACATAGATAATGTTACATCATTGAAACTTTTTATCTTGTCAAGTTTTTTAACTTTAGAAAGTGTTATTTTTGGAAAGTTACTATTTCGAGGAAGTTACTATTATAAGTATACTCTTTTATCGATTTCAAAAGTCGATTATAATTATTAATTTAAAATCTCGACACTTTTGTTATATTTTATTAACTCCTATTTCTTAAATATTATAAACCTATACAGTAAGAATAATGAGAGTTTATTATTTTTATAATTATCCAACAAGATTCAAATTAGGCCCCTTTTGACTTTTAAAAATCCAAACGTTTTATTTTAATAACATATATGTATTTTTCTCAAAACTGACCATTTAAATCACATTTTCGTAGACTCAGACCCCCCCTCCCGAAAAGAGGTTTCATGTAAAACATTATTTCAAACAACTTTTTAGTTTTAGTCAAGATTTGAACCTCGACAGAAAATGACATAAATGTTCTTACAAAATTCTACTGAAACTTATTTAATTTATAAGGAAATGTAGAAATTTGACTTTCATTTTTGACCCATTATCAAGTGATTTAAAAAAAATAAACAAGCCTCGCGGCAAAGTAAAATGACATTCCAAACAACTTTCATGTTTTGCCGGAAGGCTAAAACTGACTCGAAAGTGCTCGAATTGCTCTTTAAAAATTATATCAGCTTTTTAATTAATTATTTCAAGTGTTGTAGTTTTTCACTTAAAGTGTATATTCCGATTTTGTTCCAGTTTCTTCGTTACAATGAGTTAAGAGCTTTATTTTATATCAAAACGTTTGCAAAAATAAACTTGATCTTATTTTAAATAAAAATAAGCTTTTACAAAATATCGGGCCTTGAAATACGGGTTAATTTTCTGTTCAAAGTCGCGTGTTACAAAACGCGCCAAAAGTTTATTTTGATCCAAAAATCAATTCATATCAAATTTAAACTTACTTATACACGATATTGAAATTGTTTAATTTTTCCCAATAATGCTTTCAATCTAATCTACGCAATTTCTTGACGGATTTCACCGCAAGCCTTTATCAATAACGAATTAACGCGAAAACATAGATTATACTAGTAATAGGATTTACTCACCATGATATACCAAGCAAGATCGAAGAAGAAATAGTTTCGCCTTGTTCCTTTGTTCCTTAGTCTTTGATTCCTTAGTCGCGGCTCAAAACACAACCAAAATTTAACAAAGACTCAAATCTATATAATATTGCAATGTAAATGTACATATGGCACATATACGAAATTTATTAAATCGTATCATAATGGTGACCCCATTACATAATATCAATAGTACAACTCGAATGTACGCGCGTAGCGATGAATCGAATGACATATATAGAGGTATAGCAGTTCGTCGAAGGACGGATATCATATATGTACACACACACACATATATATAATTACCATTTATACCGCACGCTTGGTATAAAGTATACAATCAAAGGCCTAGCACAAAGCACATAAAGGATCGGGAAGGATTGCGCGCGCGGATATCGGATATCGGTGAACGACTCGTGAAATTTTTTCAAAAATAGCCATAGTCCAGGTTTTGAAAAACGACCTAGTTCGCTATGACTCGTGCTCTGATACCAATCTGTAACACCCCCAAATTTACAACGCAGCAGAATACAACATTGGGGTGCTACTTCATAATATAAGCTCACGAGTCACGGTAAACGACATTCAATTTTTATTAAAAAGATCAGAGTTACAAGGTCCCAATAACTTTATAAAAACTCATTTCAAATAATCCACAACATGTTTAAGTTTCTTTAAAAGAAAACATTTTATCATATGTGCAAAGTTCACCAAGTCCACGTCCTTCGATATCCGCATTCTATCCCATCCAAGTTAGCAAGCATAAACCTGAGATAAACATGATAAAAAGTCAACGAAAACGTTGAGTGAATCCATAGAGTTTATAAACAATCATTTTGAACACAAGCATAGCAAAACATTTAGTTCATAGAACAATCACAACGATGCTAGAGCCACGAACCGAACCTTAACCATGTGCCCAACCTGGAGTGATAGTGCTACACACTCCCAATACTAAATACAATATGTCCACGTATGCCCTCGCAAGGAACACACGCCAGACAGGTCGTTAGGCCAAAATAGATCTATTATTATTGCATCAGCGTTCACCGGTTAACGGTGATTGACGGTTCATGAAGGAAGGGCCACAACATAACACTCATAGCAACGTTCACATAATAAAATCACATGTGTTCGATTTTCCAAAAACAAGCATGTATCTCCCTCGCGGGTTTTCAAAACATAAAGAGAATTAAATGCGAGGCTATGAACTCACCGTTAAAGTAAAGAGATCAGAAGTAGATGAATCTTCGGACGAGAGAAAAGTACGCCTAAGAACCACCTAAAAGGCGTGACGCGTCTTAGTATAATAAAAGAAGTGAATACGTAAAAATAATCACAAATCATGGAGATATGTCTTCAAGATATGCACGACATTTCATTACGACTTAACCAAGGTATTTTCGTCCCTAAATTGGTATTCAATCTGAGTTTACACTTAATTAGTCATCTACTAAGTTTCGCTCATTAATTCTTATTTTACTAATGTGTATCCATACTTTTTATTTCAAAACAAAATGTAGAAATCCAGATTCTGAATTTACCCAACTTCATGTAACCATAGCTCCTAGCCTATAAAAGATATAAGGATGAGGCTTTCAACCCTAGAAAGACCTTTGAGTCTAGTTTCCAGAAAGTTAAGCCTCATCATCAAATTATTTACCAATCCATAGGAAATGACTTTTTACTATCAACAACTTAAACAAGAAAGTTTACTACTTATGAAATCGGCCATAAATCCTAATCTATAATAGCTTTGAAGTTTAATATAATGGGAGGTGTTAGCCTAAGATGTCTATTATTGAAACATGTTTTAAAAACCTAACTCTTTAGTGTAAAAATCTGGAGTTTAACCTGTTTTACAAAAGGTGTTTCAGATTTGACTTGGTTTAGTATTTTGGCCATAACTCGCTCATCCGGAGGAGTTGATAAACCATCTAATTAGCCACATGTAGCTTAGACTTGCACCTATCCAACCATGTAATTTCCCAGTAAGCCATAAGACAAAAATATTTCGTAATAACCTGTTTTTTCTACTGATCTAAAACTGCTCCGAAAAACTATTTCAAAACCCTTCCAAAACTTAACCAAATAATTATCTATTCACTTGCAATGCGACAACACATCTCAATACATCAAAACTTGATGCTAATGATCAAACCAAATCAATGAAGTTGTGAACATGCAACTTTATAAAGAGGGAAATTAATCACATGCATTTAAAATAAAATTAAATCAACACAAAAGGAAACAAGAGGCTTACAAACACAAGGGAATATAAGGAAATCAATCAATATCAAACCCTTGTGGGTTTGATATTCGGCCGAGAACACAAAACAAGAGAAAATGTCGTTAGTAAACTTGGACAAAAATACAACTAGTTTAAATGTTTAAGATAAAGAGGAAAAAAAACACTTACTCACATAAGCTCTATGTTGTCTCAAAATCATTTAAGAGATTAATAAAGAAGTAAACTATGATTGGTTAATATTTTGATAAAGTGACGTTAGAAAATAAACATTAACTATCTTTTAATGAAACCAAAATGTAATTATTCAAATGCAAGCTAAAAAAAGAATGTAAATGATTTGAAAGTTAATACAAAAATTAAAGACAACAACTACTAGTAGTAAAGAAATTTTGATTGTTTATTGAATGGGAAATGATTATTAGATGTGGAGGTAACCGACTCCCTCAAGTGGGAGAAGCAAAGGCAATGTCTTTCTGAGGAATTTTGTGTGTGATCCTAGAGTGTATCGAAGAATCAGAACATGTGTCAATAAAATAGTAATACATATTACGTGGTGTTGTTTTTAGGCATGACACGTGCAACACCAATGAAATGAATTATTAAGCAACTTTGTAGCAACAACTTGAGCCATTTTTATTATTGTTTTTGCTAATAATTTTAATTAACTAGGTATTGTTTAGGCTAATAGGTAAAAACATAAATTATTACAAGAGTTTAGACAGAACCATGAAAAATAAACGTAAATGATAAAAATAAAATTAAACAATATCGGGTACTTTTCTGAAATAATAAATTACGTAGGGCACAAGACGAATATTAATTCTTAACACGGCTAAAGTTTAAATAGAAATAAAGATTTACTAATCGGGTAGATCATAATACGTTTACATTTTATTTTATTTTTCAAAGTAAAAGTAAAAATTTTACTTAAAGGTGCATCATAATATTTATGATGCCCTAAACGCTCAACGGTCGCGCGGTCAAACGTTGACTCGCGAAACGACTAAAATAATATTTTCTCAATTTCGTTCGTAAAATAATACGAAAATAATTATTCACGACAAATAAATTTTTAAATGTCGACATTCGTTCATATGAACTAATAAAATAATATCAAGGACGTCGGATACACGATCGTCATACGTGTCGAAATACTCAGGTTGTTACATTAATAAACTTCCGAAGCTAAAATATAAAACCCTTGATTTTTCTCAAACGTTAAAACGAGTAGAAATTTCCAAACATGGCTTGTAAAATAACCAAAAGTAATGATTTTTATTAAATCGTACGGAACGAGAATTAATTGTTCCAAATCAAACGACGAAAACAAATCGCGGCTAAAGATAATTGTCGGCCAAAGACTCAGGTTGTTAAAGAAATAGTCATACATACTTTACGAAACTTTGGTTCAACATTTACACTTAAACAAACCTATGAACTCAACAACTTTATGCTGACACTTTTTAAGCATGTTTTTCTCATGTGAATTAGAGGCTTGGCTTATATGATGTGCATTGGAGTCTAAATAGTTCAAGTTTTCTTTTCAAACGACACAGTTAGAGGTCATTCTCTTATGACTTGAGTAATGGTATTATGAAGTAACGCTCCCGGACATTATTCCGCTGCGACCCATTTTTGGGGGTGTTAAAGGATAACTTTGGCAAGTTACCTTTCCTTAAGGACAGTTGTTCCTTCAAGTCGTTAAATTGACTTCGGGAATGTTTATGTTTGGTTGCATGAGCTTTATGGCAATAATACTGTATTCCATGATAATTTTTATTCGTTGCACATTAATCCTCTTGTGATAGACATGTCATTCAAACTTTTACATGCAAACACTTGTGAATATCATATTACCCTTTGTGTTGATCCTTTTAGATGTTTATCTCAGGTTAATTGGCAACTATGGCACGGAGAGTGGCATTGACATTGGGTCGTCAAACTTGTTATCATTCAACTTTTATGTTTTCAATGTATTTTGGGACCTCTTTTGTAAAAACTATTAAGAATAATGATTTGATAACTTATCTTTCAAAACGTCTTTTTGAGTCATATTTTCTATACATCGTGAATTATGATTCATGAAGTAATACACAGATTAGCTTCCGCTGTATAGTCAAATATGGGGGGTGTACATGTTAGTCCTTTTATTTAGGCAAACACTAAACTTAGGATTACAAGGTACTAGGGATATGTTGGCATCTTTCCATAGTGTAGGAATCTATCCGTTTACTGCCTTTAAAAAGCCGTTGGAAACTCTTTCACGAAAACTCTATCTTTCTCATCTGCCCTCACGATGTCTTTGATGTTTGTTATTGTTGATCCATTTGAAGGGATCTTGAATTCTTAGCTTATGTAGGTTTAGTTATGCAGATAAATCCTACACAACTATGATAGAAAACTTTGTTTATATCTACTAAAGATTTAGAGCGGAATCTAATCTTTAATATAAGAAGAATTCTTCATGAAATAGTAATTCTAATGAACACACAGATTAACAAACAAAAGCTTCAATATATTAATACGAATACTCTAACTAGTATTTGGGTTACAAAACCTTGAAGTTATGAACAACTCTATGAATGACTCGTTTTTTACACATAGAACTCTATGCCCTAGGTCCTCCTTTTATACACCAACGAGTCCTAGTCGATTTACTACTATTCTTATTAACTTAGAGAATATTCTCTTAAGATCTTTTTCTTAAATAAACAAATCCTTATCAACTAAGTATTCTTGATCGTTAAGCAATCTTTTTATCTTCTATCTGAGCAGTATTTATCCTTTCAGCAGTTGTATATCTTTTCAGCAGTTATAACTTTGTACTAGCAGCATTAACTCTGAACACTAACAGTAGTAACTTATACACCAGCAGCATTAACTGTGTACAAGCAGTAGTAACTACTTAGATTATTTTCTTCAATCTCACCAGCAGTACTAACTTTACTCTAGCAGTATTAACATATACTAGCAGTAGTAACTAGCAGTACTAATTATACATAGCAGTACTAGTTCACAAGTTACACTAGCAGTAGTAAACCTATGAACTAGCAGTACTAACTACTTAGCATTTTTTCATTATCTTTGTCCTAACAGTAGTAACACACACCTGAGTAGCAGTAACTCTAAGATCATCAAGAAGTCTTTTAATCCTATCAATCCTCTCCTAAACTTGATATTTATCTTCAAAATCATCAAGTTTCTTCATTAAAAGCTTCATCAATCACCAGGAGGATGCTTCCAAACACTTCATTGATTCTTGAGTTGCTTTGTGATGAGCTTAAGAAGCTGATAACACATTTCATTCCAATGATCAGCTTGCAACTTCTTATTCAGCATATCTGTGATTGTAGCAGGTGTAAGGGGATATCTCTTGTGCTACCAACAAAAGACTTGCAGATTTGGAAACCTACAAAAGTGTACTATTACAAGGAATCAAAATAGCTTCCAAACAACACTTTGTTTTCTCGTATATTCTCCAAACTGCATCTTCTACATGATGTTCAACATTGTCTTTAGATTACCAAAACACTCTCTCAAGCCCCTCCTCTAGCCTTGTATGCCCTATGTTAGCTTTAACCAATTTCCACTGAGTTTCTAATTCTTTCCTGTTAAGATTTAAGCATCTAAATAAAGGGGGGGGGGGGGGGGGGGGGGGGTGGGGGGGGGGGGGGGGGGGGGGGGGGGGGGGGAGGGGGAGGGGGGGGCGGGGGGGGGGAATTTAATTATTTTTGTGCCGGTACTCGTTCCTGATTCTAAAATCTTGCGAGGGCATTTCAGTCACCTTCTGACTGTTTTCAGGTCTCGGGTAAATCTGAAAAGTTGACAGGAATGTCATTCCACATCAAATTGCTTTAGAGTCCGAGTCGTGAAAACGTGATTTGGATGATCGTTCTTATAAGTCAAGCCAGACCCGAAAAGTCAAAGATTGAAATCGTCATTCAAAATTTCAAAAATTCTCGGATGTTACACCCCCTGTGCTTCACTTAACGTAGTGTTTTTATTTGTGTTGACATAGGTTGTTCAAGACATGGATACCCAGCAATCACCCAAAGCATCCTTCGATCTCATCGAAGCCTGATCATGACATAGGTTTATGTGCTTAGCAGCAGTAACTAATACTTTAGCAGCAGTAACTCTAAAATCATCATTAAGTCTTTTAATCCCAACAATCCTCCACTAAACTTGATATTTATCTTCAAAATCATCAAGTTTCTTCATTAAAAGCTTCATCAATCACCAGAAGGATGCTTCCAAACACTTCATTGATTCTTGAGTTGCTTTGTGAGGAGCTTAAAAAGCTGATAACACATTTCATTAAAATGATCAACTTGCATCCTCTTATTCAACATATCTGTGATTGTAGCAGATGTAAGGGGATATCTCTTCTCTACAAACATAAAGACATGCATATTTTGAAACCTCACAAAGTGTACTCCACAAGAATCAAATAGCTTCCAAACCAACACTTTGCATTCTCGTAGATTCCTCCACACTGCATCTTCTACATGATGTTCAAACATAGTCTTTAGATCATCCCATAACACTCTTTCATAGCCCTCCTCTGGCCTTGTATACCCATGCTTAAATTTAACCAATTTCCACAGAGTTTCCAAATCTTCCTTGTTAAAGCTTTTAAGCATCTGAATAAAGGCTGAGTACCTACTTGAACTTCCATCAGCTCTTATAATTTAATAGTAGCTGATCTTTCCTTCTTTAAAAATCTTCCAGTCAACAATGCTTGGAGGTTTAGTAGCTAAAGGTATAGCATCAACTGCTACTTCCTCTTCATCAGGAACAATTTTTATGTGCTCTTTCATCTTAGCTGCTTCCTGATCATCATCCATCTTCTACTTCTTTGCATTCTCTTGTTATAGCTCATATCCTGCTCTTTTTGAACTACTTTCTTCTCTTGTCTCACTACCTTATGCTCTTACTTCACTACCCTCAACCAAATCTGTGTCCATATCTACAAATGTGTTTACCCTTTTCATAGCTTTGTCAAATAATTCTTGAATATTGGCAAAGGACTTGTTCTTTAAGTCTCTGGGCTTCCATCCTGCCATATTCTTCAGGTAAGTACACATAATACTCCTTTGTTGAGCTCTTGTAGGTGGTCTATTTCTCTTTTCTTCTGCTCTTTTAGCAGCAAAGTGCTTCTTTCTTTTCTCCAAGAGTTGTACAAACAAAGTAGACTTCTCTTCAATTGTCAACTCCTGTTGTTCTTGTGCCTGCAATCTTTCAGCCAGTTGATAGTCAGCATCTATCTTTGCTTGAATGTCATCCCAAGCAATGTTGGCTTCTTCTACTTGTTGAGCTTTCTCCCTTGCAAGCCTATCTTCTTCATCAAACTTTGCTTGTAGCCTTAAAGCTTCTTCTTCATCAAACTTAATCTGATCTTTCTTCTTCAAAGGCTTCTCTGGTTCTATCATCTTTGCTTTACCCTTATCCTTTGAACCTTGACCCTTAACCTGTGATGGTAGTTGTAAAGATATTGTTGGAGTTGATTCACTTGGCTCTTGCATAACAACCCCTTTTGTCTTGGGTCTTGCACTCTTCAACTCTGCCAGTGTTTGAGCCAAAGTAAGTTCAACATTAGTTATTGTAGCAGCACTAACTGGAATTGTACTAGTAGTACTAACTGTTGTAGCAGCAGTATTAACTTGAACATCATCATCTTTCTTACTATCAGGAACTCCTTGTTCTGCAACAAATACTTCTTCACCAGCAAGATCACTCACATCAAACATTATATCATCATCATGCCTCCCCTGAGTTTCATCAACCAATGTAATCTCTGCATCTTTATCAATGTCATCAATTTTCCTCCCCTGTTTGGATGCATCCTCCTGATCACCCAAACTAGCTTCATCAGAGGAAACTATTCTTGCAGATCTACCAACCTTGTATAATCTTTTGAGCTTATGAGTTCTTGACCCTCCTTTCTTCTCTAACTTCTTGACTCTCTTCTTTAAACTTGTAATCTCCTGAGCTTGAGCAGTCTTTGTGTTCTCCAGGTCAAGCACTCTTTGTTGCAATTTGGTACAAAAATCCATCAATTCCTTAAGTGTCATACTATCCTCATCTGCTACATTTGTAGGATCACTAGGAACACTAGACTGAGGTACCTGAGTGTCCTTCTCCTTAGGCCTCCTAGATTTATGTTTCTTTTGAGGTTGAGATGATGATGGTTGAGTAATGATGGGTGTGTGATGGGGATCAGTTGGCATTGCTGAACCTTCACCCATTTCTTCTTGAGTTTGTACCACCATGGTTGGACATAAGGGTGTTTCCCTTCCAGAAAAGTCTTTTCCTTGCCTTCTTATGTTAGCAAAAATCTTCTTTGTATGAGAGGGAGTAACATAAATCCTCTTGTAACTTGACATCCCCTCTAACTGATTATCCAAAAAGACTTGTATAAACCTTAGATAGATCAAGAATTTACCAGCATTATCCAAGTTCTTCACCATGCTTTCAAAAATATACTTAGAAAAGTTAAACTTTTGGTTTATGGCTAAATAAATAATTGCAAAATCCATAGTGCTACTAAATTCATTCCATGCAGTAGTCTTAGCACTTAGGCATTGCAAAATGGTATGAATACGGAATTTCCA